>JAOUZG010041912.1:3588462-3715024 GCA_026289955.1 Argiope argentata
GTAACATCCGGTTTAGTCGTTGAATAAATATTTTAAAAAATTTTAGTATTTTCCCTTACAAAGTATTTTTATATATATTTATATATATATATATATATATATATATATGGTTTAATTTCCCAATCATCAATAAAATACTTTGTAAGTTAAAATACATAAATTTTTTAAAGCTTGTAGTGGACGGCACTTGCGGATGTTACTACAGTTTTTTCAAATATTAATTCATTAATTAAACTTAACTAATTGTTAATCATTTAAATAGAGTTTTAGAGATTAGTAATCAAAATTGAAATCAACAGGCTGCTCAATCGATAAAAAGCGAGGATTTCAGTATTTTTCTCGTGAAGATGAAGAATGCGAGTTCAATTCTTGTGAAAATCAATAGTTTTTTAATAAATTATTTACATTAATTCCAATTATTTAAAAGAAAGTAACTTAATTAAAAATTTTCTTTGTTGCCTTGAGTAGGAAATGATTTAATTTTTTATATTATTTGTTATCGATTATATTATTTTAATTGATTGTACAGTTATCAAGATATGTAAGTTCGCTCATCTATATCTAATTACGTCTTAAATTGTATTGTGTCCTCATGGTTCTCGTAACTAGATGAATATTAAGCCTCAAAAGTAAATGTGCATGGTATAAATTGACTCCTTTAGAATTTCCTCTAATTTCATGTAAAGATATTTTCTCTTTAAATGGTATGTTTTTAACTTTACTCTCAGAGATACTTTTTTGAGGATTGTATTTTGATATATAAATTATTAGCTCTTAGTTTAATGCAGATTAAAATAGTATTGGTAAATGATAATATCGTAGCTTTTTTCATTGTAATAGGTCGAAATTATTAAATACTATACTTTGATCTATGACTTCGTATGTGTGGAAATTTTTATGTATATGTGTGAGAACTGACAGTCTGATCATAATGTAAAATGTAATCAAACCGTTCCATTATGGTGCTGTTGAAAGCAATTTTAGCCAAGAAATAAATAAATTCACACCAAATTTTTACGAAATGGCCGAATGTGGTGCGAACAACAACAGTGGCGTTTGAAATCGTTAGGTTTCGATGAACATTCTAGCAAATTATCGGAAATATAGAAAAAAAATCAATAATACGCGCAAAAACATTTAATTGAAAATAATTAAAATAAGTGAAAGTTATACGTACAGTAGGAAAAAATCAAGGTAGATGAACAGGAAAGATTGAATTGCAGTAACATAAAAATGATGGCAATGTAAATGAAAAAAGCGTTACCGAAAAATTACAAAATAACACTTAGAACCAAATGGTTGTACATAAAAGCTTAGCCCACACAACAAATCTAAAATAATTTTTTTACAGTGTGTAGCTGAAATAAAACAAAGCAGCAAACCAATTATCCAAAATCACTTTGCTGATTAGTTTAGTAAAAAAAAGAATCAAGTTGCGTATCCGTTAAAAAATACAGGTAACGATAATCAGTATACAATGCGCATGAGTGAATCTTCTACGCTAACTGAGACAACGCAAATGCGTGAATTTTCAACGCTAACTAAAATAAAGTAAATGCGTGAATTTTCTCCTCCAGTTATACAGTACAGATTAAAAAAGTACAATGCAGATTAGAAATTATTAATTTTGTTTATTATGTTTTATTTTAATTCAAAAGTACTTCAGCTTGAATCCGAAAAATAGAATTATTAACAATGTTTAATTTTAAGTGCATCAAACTCTATAAAAATAAACGCAATCGTTTGAAATAATGGGCCAAAACATGTTAAGCTTAACCTCATTAGCGTGGGGGAAAACAAACTGAAGTCTTATTCATTTGGCAATGGAGAAATGAGGAGTTTGGTGGGAAAGTTAATTTCTAATCAATAAAAAATTAACCACTCAATTAACCGGAATAAGTAATAGTCTATGTTATATTCTAGACTATAAGTTATCTCTGTGCTAAATTTCATTCAGTTTCGTTCAGTTGTGTTGTTGTTACTTATGGCACTTGCCCATGGACAAGGCCCCCGCTGATACAGCAGCAGATTTAAGCGGAAAGGAGCGCATCTTGTTGTTGAATTAGCGCCAACTGGGACCAAGAGTACGACTTAGCTACACACTCACCACATTTGCTTGCACAACCCCTTTTTACAGGGGGGGCACAGTCACACATCTCACAAATAGCACACAGAAGAACAACCATGCCCGAGCCGGGACTCTCAGAACATGAGGAAGACGCGCTACCTCTGTGCCAGAAAGCCGGCATTCAGTTGTTCAGACTTGATTAACTAACATCACCCATCATCCATCCAAACTTTCACATTTATAATAGTAGTTTAGAAGTCTATTAAAGTTTTAACAATATATCTAACTTTACAATATAAGCAGATCTAAGAATTATAAATTCAGTAAGAATCTAAACGAACTAATAATAATTCAGTAAGCAATTCAGAAAGAATCTAACCTAGAAAATGACTAAACAAAATTATTTTCGAATATTTCTCAATAAGTCATAAAATCCCCGTTCATTTTTAATAATTATACAAATATGGAGACTCATAAAGTGAGATAAAGGAGATAAAATATTGTTGCGAAATATTTATGTTGATATATTTCACAAACTATTCTAGAATCACGTTTTAAATCACGCGGCCCGGCAGAGAGAGTCTTTCGGCGTTTCAATTAATTTATATAATCACAGCGAACGCATGCTTTACTATTCTTGCCAAAAAGATTTTATTGGTTAATAACAGACCAATTACGCAAACTTGGACAATAACATCGCAAAGACGAAAATAGCCGAATTTCAACGTGCAGCCTTATATAAGTCAAGTTTCCACGAGTATTAAAAAAAATTATTTGTTTTTTGAGGGTAGCGTGATGGGAATTGAAGAACCGCCCACTGAATTAAGACAATAGTCGTATGTCTCTGAAATTCGCCAAGCCTCGTGATGATTTCCGTGCGCCCATTCTAGAAAATCGTTGTCAGTGCATTAAACAATGTTTCAATAAATGAAAATAAATCATCTAAATATATAAAAAAAGGATTTTTCCATTAAGGAAAGTGAATTGGATGTGATTATGTAAAAGGGAATCATCTTTAAAGCACATTTATTCGGATGCGGTTGCTTTTTTGAAAAATCTGATACCAAATTAATTATATGAGCTCCATTGTGTAACTAGTTGTAGGACGTACTGTTCGAAATTGAAAATTAATTTCACATAAATGTAATCTGCTGTTATTCTTATAAGATTGATTAACTACCCGCTGCATAAATACTATTATAAATTAATATTAGCACAAGACCTCTGTTTATGACTATTAAATGAATCATTTTATTATTCAAAGGAAGTGATTTATGATTCAAATGCATAAAAAATTTCCCAATTAGGTTATTCTATTGCAAAATATATTATTTACTACAGCAGACTATAAAAATTATATCTGAATTGTAAATACAAAAGCAATTAAAGATTAAAATGAAATCTGTTATGCATATTTCAATGTATCATGCCAGAACATCATTTCTTGAACGAGCAAGAACCACGTGCTCGTCCAAGTTAAAATTATATTTTTATTCATTTTAACTGTTTCGTTGAATGAGTCACTTTAGTACTGCAAACGACCCACAAAAATTTTGTCTCTCATTGATTGTTTAAAAAAATATCACATTTCCTGTTTATTTCATTTCATATAATCGCATGCTCAAAATGACATTTTTCTAGGTTTTATTCGCTGTAGCCATTAACTTATTTTTAAAAAAAATCAAAGCCTTGGTAAATGCAATTGCAAAGCATTATCAAAAGCTGATTTTTAAAAAAATGCTTGGGCAGATAATAAAATTCCAATTTTTCGTCTACGGACTTAGTTGACATCCCACAAACAACATCATGTTCTGACACGATAATAAATAATTTTTGTTGTACTTTTTCTCCTAAAATAAATTTATTTCCTTTTTTTCATAAACTGAAGAACTAATCTTTAGATGAACGAAAAGAATAAAAAAATTTAATCAATTTATATTGCGATTCTGAATCATGCATACAAACTCGAACGAGAAATAGAGCCCCAAAACAAAAATAGGTTTTTATGAATGGAATATTCATCGCTTCGAAAATGGAAAATGAGAAATGAGGTGAATATTCTAAACAAAAACTTTGTGAATGAAGATTTATGATTACAGTATTTACTTTTTGACGATTCTACCTCGATAGAAGATGAAACGCGGAACAATAAGTGAATTTACGGAATCCTTCGTCATTCTTCGACCTTGATTTCCACCGCGTTAAAAGTTTTCATTCAGTTTTTGATTGTACTTTTTTATTTTACTTAAAATTGCGCATTGACTGTTTATATGGCTAGTCGAAGTGACGAAAAAGCCTTCAAGAGTGGAGTGAAAAATATTTTATATATTATTATTAAATGGGATGGAGTTAATATACCTTTGTTAATTTTAAAATATTATAAAAATTCATTATCAAAGAAGAACGAAGCATTTTAACAAAAGAAATTATTCTTTATTAATGTTCTTTATTATTATTCGAATTTTTTATGACAAAAGCTTTTATTTACTCATCATGATATAATGCTTATTCTCCTTACCATAATAATAATAATTAATTAATAACCATAATTAACAGTCGCCAGTCAAGTTTTACGATACAGTTTCTTATGTTATTAGGTGTACAACTTTGAATCTTCCATTTTACGTTTTTCCTTGTCTGTTATATGAGGATAAATATTTCCCAAAATCTTTATAGATTCACAGGAAATCTACACCAAAAGAAGATTTCATCATAATTCCATCGTGTTTTGCCAGATTTTTCTTAATCTTAGAGTGTTATAGATATAGAATAAATGGTTGATTTTTATTTTAAGAACTTCGGCAACATTTGGTCGAAATTGTCTATTGCTTGCATCTGAAGGCTGACAAGCATGCATTTAAAAAAGAATGTCTTATTTTGGTGGCCTTTTTATTATGTCCTCTAGTAATGGATTTTTAGGATAGTTTTTTTTTGTTAAGGCTGTTTTTATTTATTGAAGTATTACAGGGATTTCTTCTAACAAAATAATTTTAAAAGAATCGTTATTATTAGAAATTTAAAATATATTTCTAAATATATTGAAAAAATATATAAAAATAAAAGCAAAAATCGTAAAAGTGTGTGACGCAATTAATTTAATTTAAAATTGTAAGAAAATGTAAAATTTTAAGCAGGAAAAATTGAAAAAGACCTGAAACCTTAATCTCATATATATTGATTTTCTATGTGTTTTATGTTTTATCGATGATGATTATCTTAATATTTATTTTGCTTTTGTAGCTTGTCCCCCAAATCTTCTCTGTGTTCCATGCATTTAGGACTAGTTACGTCTTTTGTTTTTTTAAAAAAAGATTCTTATATTTGCTATTTTCTTATCGCCAGTCGGTTTTATTTTTATATTCCTTCTTTGTGACATTAAAAAAACATGGCACATGAGTCTTATCCAAGAATTAAGAGTAGATACGCTGGAATTGCAACGGGTTTCAAAAATAGCATTGCGAAATCAACCATTTTCTTTGCGCCCATATTTGAACTTCTCAAATAAAATTTCATCATAAAGGAAATGATTTTTCTATTAATATTCTATATTTCAAAATAGATATATAAATAAGATTCTAATGTATGTTATCTACGCATTTAGTATTCTACTGTTATGTTAAATATTGTAAATTTCAATGATAATTTTTTTTCATTTTTTTTGAATTTATGTTTTTATATAATATCCTAGATTTCTTCTTTTAATTGGTTATTTTGAAACCCAAACCATTATTTTAAAAATAAAAGAGAGAACACAAGTATTCTTACTGAAATATTAAGCAACTTAGAATTTTATTCACATATTTATATTTTTATCACATTATTTTTATCAGTTTCATTATATAAAAAAGAAAATATTTCTATCGACTATTTATATCTTAATTTTCTATAACAATGCTCGATTCTCGATAAAAACATTATTTCCTACTTTTATAATATTTTTATAATACTAATATACTACTTTTACGACTATTATACTTTTCTATTTATACTTTTATACTATTTATACTTTTACAATTTTACAATAAAATATTATTTGTACAATTGAATAATATTTACGAATGAAATAGTGTTTAAAATATTTTTTATCCTTAGTAACAGATAATATAGAGTTCAAAATTATTGTTCGGAATTTAAAATGTTGCTTTCCAGCTCAGTAAGTGTTCTAGCAAGGAAAATAGTTTGAAAGAGATGTTTAATGAACGCAGAATTGATGTCATATCAATAACCACGAATCAGGAAACAATCTTGGCGATTATTAGAGATTTGGCGAGGAATATGATGAATCGAAACTTCCAGAAACTGCTGGAATTTTGATCATGTATTGATTAGGAGTGAGATATTGATATTTTTCTGGAATACATAGCGTTTCTAAGAAGTTTTAAGACCGAAACTAGATACTCTCTTGCACTGAAGTGACAAAAGTCATGGGATGACTGTTAATATCGTGTCGATCCTCCTTTTGCCCAGAGAAGTGCAACAACTCGACGTGTCATGGAGCCCACAAGTCGTTGGAAGTCCTCTGCAGGAATATTGAGCCATGCTGTCTGTATAGACGTCCATAATTGTGAAAGTGTGGATGGTGCAGGAGTTTGGGCACGAACGCACCTTTCGATGATATCCCATAAATGCTCGATGGGATTCATATCGGGCGATCTAGGTAGCCAGATCATGCGCTGGAATTGTCCGGAATATTCTTCAAACCAATCGCGAACAGTTCTGGCCCGGTGACATGGCGCTTTGTCATCCATAAAAATCCCATCATTGTGTGGGTACGTGAAGTCCATGAATGGCTGCAAGTGATCTGCAAGCAGCTGAACATAACCATTTCCAGTCAATGATCGATTCAGTTGCACCAGAGGACCGAGTCCATGCCATGTAAAAACAGCCCACACCATTATGCAGACACCACCAGCTTGAACAGTGCCTTGCTGACAGTTTGAGTCCATAGCTTCGTGGGGTCTGCGCCTCACTCGAACTCTACCATCAGTTCGTAACAACTGAAATCGTGTCTCATCTGACCACACCACGGTTTTCCACTGGTCTAGGGACCAGTCGATATGCTCACGAGCCCAGGAGCGTCGCTGCAGGCGATGTCGTGCTGTCAGTAAAGGCACTCGATTCGGTCTTCTGCTGTCATGGCCCAAGGAAGACAAATTTCGCCGAACAGTCCTATCGGACACGTCTCTCGTACGTCCCACAGTTATTGATGGGACTTACGAGGGATTATTGACGAAGTTATTTGACGAAGTGTTGCGTGTCTATTAACATTGACCATTCTACACAGACGTCGGCGGTGTCGGTCGTTAAGTGCAGGTGGTCGCCCACTGCGCTGTCCCTGATGGAATGGGATGCCTGAAATTTCATACTCTCGGCACACTCCTGATACTGTGGATCTCGGAATGTTGAATTCACTAACGAAATACGCAATGGAATGACCCATGCGTCTAGCTCCAACTAACATTCCACGTTCAAAGTCTGTTAATTCTCGTCGTGCCGCCATAAATCACGAAAAACCTGTTCACATGAATGACTTGAACACAAATGAAAGCTCTGGAAAACGAACTTCGCATTTAAACTTTTTCACTGCGATACTACTGTCATCTGTATATTTGCATATTGCTATCCCATGAGTTTTGTCACTTTAGTGTATATTTTGCAAATTATTTCTAGTCGGCACCTCTCAGAGCAATAAATTTTTAGTTAATTCATTTAGATATTAAATGATCATCAAAATTAAAAAAAATATTAAAATATTCTGTTGTTAAAAGGAACAAATAACTGTAAAATTTTACTTGAATATTTGAAAATGAATTTTTTTAAAAAAATTGCCTGATAAATTCCATTTTTAGAAAACAGGTAAAAAGTGAGGTTTAGTAAAAATGATTTTATAAATATATCTTGTGTAATTATTGATACTTATTAAAAGGGAAATATTTTATAACTTTATGACCGCTTATATTTTTTCATTTTCTAGCAGTTTGCTGAAATTTTTCTATGGCTGCGATTTGAATATGTAGGAATGATTCAATGATTCTGTTTAAAGAATTATCACGAATATCTATTTGGTGAAAAATTATATATTGGGTGATTGAAGTGGTTAATGAATCTTGCCTAAAATGATTTAGACCCCTTTAGGATGATATTTGTTCAATGCAGTAAATCATAAAGAGGATTATTTTGCAGATACTAAGCAGCTAAGTATGACGGCTAGGGATAGTATTTTAAGGGGAAAAAATACACTTTTAACAATCAGGAATGATCATTTATTGAATGAAAACATAATAGATAAATACCCTGAATTTTCAAGTAGTGGGTTATTTTAAGTTTTGTTGCAATAATTCTAGCATAAATTTCTTTACATCATTTTTTTTTAAATAATGGCTTGTCCACATTTGCAATGGTCCCAGAAAATTTAAAAATGACTTTATCACAGTGCTAGACGTAGGAGTGTTTTAGAATAATTATTCTGAGAACAATACATTAAGAAGACTGTGCATGCGAAGCCTTTTTTACCTCTTTGTGAAGAAAGGAATGAAGAAGCCCGAGCGATTTTTTGTGCATTTATTTTAATAGAATAGGTGGCCACTCAACGTAATGACTTAATGATTTTATTCTTATTTTATTTCTATACGTATGTGAAAAACAAATATACAGGCAGAAATTATACAGTCAAATATAAACCAAAAAAATAATATTGACTTTATTTCTCTTATTTTTTCTCCTTATTGTCTGGTATATCCTAGAGATGGAATCTAGTTATGGACATATTTTCTTTTAAATTATTCAAAATGATTATTATTAATATTTTAAAATCTGATATCATATATTTTTTTGGTGAAAGCAAATGTAAAGCAAGCTGCTGTCACATTTGTATGCATTTTAAAAGCTTAGAATGGATTCATTTTCAAACGTTTAAAACTTACAGATTAAAAAAACATGTTTATAAAGAGCGTGCTAAATAATTAATGATAGCAAGTCAAACAATTAATGCCATATACAGTAGCGCTATTACTATTATAGTGCATGTGAGATAAGGCCTCGTCTTTCTTCTCTAAGGAAATGCCGTATTATTTTGAATTAGTTTATCAAAAATATAGCCCATTTGTTAAACTAATTCATAATAATATGGAATTTCCTTAGAGAAGAAATCCAATATCCTGGCACAGAGGTAGCGCGTCTTCCTCGTGATCTGGTATTCCCTGGTTCGAGTACCCTTTAGGGTATGGTTATTCCTCTGTGTTCTATCTGTGAGGTGTGTGAATGGGCCCCCTGTAAAAAAAGGCTGTGCAAGCGAGTATGTGTGTGCCATCCTCACATGAACTTGAAGCCAGACTTCTGCTCTCGGGTGCTCAGAGGTCCATACCCTCAGAAGCTACTGCACCCCTCTTTCCGTTGAAAAGCGGACGATTCATCATCATCATTAGAGAAGAAGTATCAAGGCAGAATACAGATTAGATTTAAATTTGACTCGAAACTTGAAGGATCCAACCAAAATGTACCAACTGCAAAAATAGCTTACGAAGGATTTCTTGCAGTGCATATGCTTATTGATTGGAAGAGAAATGTTAAAAATACTGAAAGAGCAATGAAAGACTATTGAAGAAAGGATATTGAAATCTTGTGCAATTTCTTCTCAAAAATATAGAGGTGAGTCATTCAGAATGATGGAAGAATCTTTGAACATCAACAATGAAATGATTCATGGCAATTTTCTAGCATGGGAATTTTTTCAAAGTTCATGCTAAACTTTTTCAAAATTTTGAGATGATGAATAAACTTTTTTGAAATCATTGTACGGATGTTATTTATAATGTTTCCAAATATCTTTAAAATTGATGAATACTGTATTTTAAACATGATTTTAAAACCAAATTATAAAGCGAGGAGTAGTAGGAAAAAGTCTTTACAAACAGAAACGACACACACACACACACACACACACACACACACACACACACACACACAAAGTCAATTCCTTCTTAGTTCAACAAAGGAATTTTTTTAGTTGCTTTTTATTAAATAATTATAATTAATCTTAATACATTACCAAAACATTGTACCTTGCTAAAACAAAATCGAGTCTATATCCATTGAATAAAAATCAGAGCAGACTCAGAACATAATCAGAACACACGGAATTGGCGTTGAATTTTCTTAACCAATTGAGGCAACGCAAATGTGTGGATTTTCTACGCCAGTTGGGGTAACGAAATAGAAATAATAAATTTGTAATTTTTTTTATTATGTATTATTGTATTTCGGAAAATCGATTTTAAATGTATCAAACACGAAGAAAACAAACAGAATGGTTTGAAATAATCGATCGAAAAAATGCCAAGCCTAATGTCATTAGCGCAGGGAAAAAAACAAACTGAATTATTTACTTATTTGACTGTGGAGAAAAGATGATTTTTGGCATAAAAGTTAGTTTTGAATTAATCAATGAAAAATTAATGAATTAATATTTGAAAAAAACTGTATTAACATCAAACGTCGTCCGCTACAAGTTGAAAACAATTCATTTGAAATTCAGTGGATGAATAAAAGCATTTTATTAATGATTGAAAATTTGAACAGCATATATAAATAATATAAAAAGAGTATGAGTTAAAAGTAGGAATTGAAGATAGAAAGAAAAGTTTCATCGGAAATAAAATTGATTTTAATTTCATTCTTCGGTAAGAAAAGTGTTATATACAAAGAATGTACTCAGCTTACATAAACAATTATAAGTTATTATTAATCAAATATTTTGAAGGGATTGATACTTAAAATTTGTCACATCCTCAGAATACTGATAAAGGCTAGTCAGTTGATGTTTATAGGTTGATAATTCTCTCAGTTACACCTCATTATTGTTTCGAGATTTTTAATAAAAAAAATAATGTATGTACGTTGTATCCTCCACTATACTCATTTGATTTAGCATCTGCAGAATTCTCTATTTAAAATTTTAAGAATAAAAAGTTTGAAAGTTTTTATTTTAATGACATTTCGACCACACAAACAGCTGACTGATATTTTGGACGCTTTTCCTAAAAGTGAACCGAAACAAGTATTTAAATAATTATTAGAATCTTATAAAAATTATAGTAAAGCCAGAGAGATTTATTTTGAATAAAAATTCCAAACAAGAGTTACATATTGTTTCTGTTTGAATTCCCATATTCAGTCTTGAAAATGTTTTGGGACATTAGATATTGAGATTTGTTTTTGAGAGGAAAAGACTATTTTGAAACGGAACCGAGATCCAAGAGAAGAGCATCTTTTTATTGTCGATTTAATCCTTTTACTTATAATCAAATAGTTTTATATACAGGGTAAGTCAAAATGAATATAGCGATTACAAACGGCTGTAACTATTTAATGAAAAAAGATATATCGATAAGATTTACACAGAATGTAGACGGAACTTCAAAATTTATTAACGTAAAGCGCACGTGCAGCCAAGCGGATGCCTGCGCATGCGCGAAATCGAACTTCGCAACGACAAGAAACCTGTTCAGCGCGGCGTCTCATTAGTGGAAATGGCTAGTCCCGTGCAGAAAGCATTCTCTGTGTTGGAATTTCACAGTTGCCGTTCTGTTATTACAGTGCAGAGAAAATTTCGTCAGCGGTACAATGAAGAACCTCCAAATGCGAACAACATACGCAGATGGCATCGGATGTTTGAGGAAACAGGATGTTTGTGCAAAGGAAAAAGTAGCGGAAGGCCACGTGTTTCATCGGAAAACGTTGAAAAAATTCGCGAAACGTATCAACAAAGCCCACGGAAATCGACGTACGAAGGTAGTAGGGAGTTAAACAAATGCTTCAGAATGTATGGCGTGAAATGGAATACCGATTAGATGTTGTCCGTGTGACCAAGGGAAGTCACATAGAACATCTATGACTTCTGTATATAAAATTTTGAAGATTCTTCTACATTCTGTGTAAATCTTATCGATATATCTTTTTTCATTAAATAGTTATAGCCGTTTGTAATCGCTATATTCATTTTGACTTACCCTGTACTTCAATTGAATGCATTTTTTAAAACTGTCATGCCAATACATATTATTCATGTTATCTCTCCTTCCCATTGCATTTTCCTAAACCTGAAAAAAGTAATAATAAAGCAAGCATTATTTTGATGTATAGAATGTTCTATGAAGTACTTTCAATATAATTAAAATAAAAACACCATTATGTTATTTAGTATATTTTTACGTTTAGATTGCAAAACTTATTTTCTAACTGTAAGAAAACAAACTAATTGATTATTACATAAAAAACAATTTTTAGGACTTGATTATTCTCGATTTTTCCTCTCATCTTCAATATATTCCTCATTATGTTTTTACTTATCTAAACCGATTCCACCAACTAATCCCATGGGCACGAGGATACGTTTGGCGACAGTCACAAGATCTGAACATTTTAATGGGGGCATTCTCCAGTGATCTCTGTCGCTGATTGTATATTGCGGTTTCAGATTGCCAAGACCTTGAAATAATGTCCAGGAATCCTAAAACCTCACACCGTTCAACTAATAACAGGGCACAGTTAAGTGCTTCTTGTTTTTCTTTAGTTGTATCACTTCATTCCGTTCTTACTTTTTGACTACTCCGAATTGTGCGGTTGAAGCATTTCATCACATGACCAACACTATACTTTTAAGATATATGGTGAATTATACCTGTTAGCTCAGTTATTTGGATTTAGGTTTCCTACTAAAAGTTGTACAATCCTCCATTGTAAATTCGTTCCAGTCCTTCTTAGCGAACAATGTGATGACCGAAATTTTAATATACTTTGTTGTTATATTGTTTCGAAAAATTACTGATTTTCTACTTCTGCGCATGAGATATTCATAATTGCTGCACCAGCATTTATGCCTAAGACATTTTGTTAAACACAAATTTGTTTCCGAAATCTTTAGTCATCATTTATTTTATTAGAAGGAATAAAATCTTTAAAAAAAATGTTAATGCAGTAAAATTTCGATTTTCATTGCTCTCTAATTTCACAAACATATTTATGTTTAGTTTAATTATATTAACGTCCCGTTTTAAAGCAACAAGAAGGCTATTTTGGAACGGACCTCGTCATTTTGAACTGTGGTCAGATGACGGGGAAGTCGCTTTAGCTGACACACCCCTCTCCACACCACACCAGCGGGACGATATTTCAACTTGACAGGTTTAAGCTGAAACAGAACCCTTTACACGAAGGGTTTTGGGGGAATTGGGGTATCAATCCTGAAACCCCCCTCCTCAGCTGGAGAGCCGAAGACCTTACTACCAGGCCACCTACGCCCTTCGAAAACATATAAACTTCACTGTGATTGCAAATTGAGAGATATTCTGTTTGGTATCCAAAGTTAATAAGAAAAAAAGGGATATTTTGAAGCTCCAGAGAGATACTCTTTTTTAATTTAGATGCATAGATGAGAAAAAGCTCATTTTGAACTTTTGATCTTCAATGTTTTGAGTCCATGCTGATGCTGGAGCAATTCGTATAATACATGATCCTACTTTGACAAAATTTAATGATTGATAAGAAATTCCACTTATTATTATGCCAGTTTACAATCGGCCGGTTATAAGACGGTAAGTAGACAGCGCATGCTTAGAAAGGCTGAATTCGATAGTTGGCAAATAATTGTCCCCCCGGGACAACTATAAGCCGCTGTATTGCCTTTTTTTCTTAGCGTGCATGCATTTGTAGAATTTGGCAAGTTTTTTGGCTGGAAAAAATGATCATTTATCACAGATTAATCCCGACACCATTTGCTCTTTATTATATCTGATGTAAGGTTGTGTGATTTTTTAAATTATATTCGACATTTATTTTCTATAGCTCACCAAATTTAAGCATGGCAACCCTTTTTCTTATTTTACCACCTTACTTTGCACAAATATCCATAATTCTAATAAATTAAGCAATGAAAAAGAAAAATTCAAGGACGCCAAAATGGCAACTTATAGCGAAGCATGGAATTCCAGCATTTATCTTAATGAAACTACGGCAAACATAAATCAGACCCTTTTTGCGCATGTTCTGCCTACTTGCCATCAATGGTGGAGTTTAAATTCTGTATTATGTTCAAATTTTTTATTAGTCCAATGAAACGGGACTGTATGTTGTAAAAGTCAATTTAGATTCTTCCAATAACTTTATATCTGAAAATTCATACTTTCTCATATATGAGGAATATTGAAAATATTGAAATTTTCGAAAAATTCGAATTCAAGATTTTTTTTGAGTTTGCACGTTTTAGATATCTCCGATTTCGGAAAACAGGCACTATGTTTATCTTTCAGTAACAAAAACAACCCCAAACAGCTTTAAATTAAGTGAATGAAATTTGGTATGTGGTCTTTATTTAAAAATTTCTATTAAATTGTGAGCGAAATCCATTCAAAAGTCGAATGTTTTGAAATAAATTAACCCGGTAATTACAAAATGGAGATAATTAGATTGGAAAATAAAATCAGTACTTAAATTTAAATCAACAGAATATACAAGTAATACATTTTCAGCTAACTCTGACACGTTGTCAACCGTTTGTCTGTCTATATCTTCAAAAACATGTAAACGAAATAGCTCAAAAATGCAACGACTTAAAGATATCAAATTTGATGTAGATTTTTTTGACAACAGTTGCAATTTTTTAATCAAATTTTTTCTTTAACTCTTAACTGTAGAGTTGGGATCTATCAGCCCACTAACGATGGACTTTCGATGGCTCCTTCCGATTTAAATCAATCAAATGGATTGACCCTGTAGCTTCCTGTTTCGTGACCTTCAAAGCACGTTCACCTTTTCAACCATTTTCAGCGGATGCTTTTAAAAAAATAAATAAATCAGCTATATTTTCTGCAAGAACGCACTTCCCTTTTAGTGTTCCAGAGTTAAACAAGGCTTAGCAGATGGCACTAAAACTTGGTCCTCGAAATATCATCCAACCTACAGATCCCCTTTATGAAGCAGATATCCAGAGACGTTTAAATGAAGAAGATAGGGATTTGAGTGATGGGGATAATTGTGCTGAAGAATTTTTCGATGAAAGTTCGCATTTGGCTGATTTTGACACATATGTTCGAATATAATTATTTTTTCTAGCGATAACATATTTTGAAAAATTTCTAAAGCATATTAGGGTACAAAGAAAAATATCTACATGATTTAGAGGTTGAGTTTTATATTAGAACCTAACCTGTACGCTTAAAATGTTCTCAAAAACAGGAGGTTGCCGTTGAAAAAAAGGATATATTATAGCCATTGTCATTTTTTAAATTTTTTTTCATATAATTATTTAATTTTCCATTATATTGTTTTCTATGTACCTTTGTACACTGGAAAAAGAAATGTGATTTAAAAATGATAAGTAATATGTCCTTTCAAGAATACTTTTTCTTGCAATACGTAATTTGAGAAGAAAATGTATGTTCAAACTCAATGGCATTTTTCCATGCCGGCTTTCTGGCACAGAGGTAGCATGTCTTCCTCATGCTCTGGGAGTCCCGGGTAAGGCCTGGTTGTTCTTCTGTGTGCTATATGTGAGATGTGTGAATGTACCCCATTGTAAAAAGGGGCTGTACAAGCGACAACAGTTGTAAATATGTTTCAGAAATTTTTCATGCTATATTTGAATGGGGAATGTGTGTGATAGAGCTAAGACGGTCTTCTACCTATTTTTAGGTGCTCTGGTCCTTGTGACTAACAGAGACATCTAGTCATGGACCTGGTCTAGCACTGCTGATCAATGGGAGCATGCAACAACAACGGCACATTTTGAAGCGCATTTTCCCATACTAATATAGCATGAAAAATTTCTGAAACATATTTACAACTGTCGTATTACAATATAGCAGAATATATTGGCAGAATTTCATAGTTATTAGAAAAGTAAATGTGAGTGTAAATAAAATACGGTTTCGTAGACCACACCTCCCCAGTTAAGGGTTAATAAGTTGGATAAATCGTGTTTGAAAGGAAATTCGATTTTCGTATACTACTAATCAGGGATTAATTAACTATGAACTTCCCAAGAATCACACGTTATATTTAGTAAAAATGTCAAATTTAAGCCAAAGGTTGTAAATATATCGTAATTATTTAACAACAAAGCCATAGAAAATGTTCTCTGGGGCAAAACCTTTATAACAGAGTATACGAGAAAGTTCTGGAGTGACCACTCCCGATGATTCATTTTAATAACTATGCATAAACTAAATAGAAACTTTTTCCCATAGCTTTCAACAGTTGTAGAAAACCAAGCTATTTCTTATACAATAAGTTGCTGTAATTAATGAAACAATTTGTGTCCATTTTTATAATGATCTTTATAATAATCCTTTTTTACAGCTAGCATAAATTAAAAAAGACGTACTTAAAAAATAACTTTAAATATCACGTGAAAGTTTGCAATAATCTGTTGGGTTTTTTGGCAGTTTTTAAGGCGCTTTATATTTGATAAATCATCCTAAATGTCTGAAGAAAATCCCCTAGATGTAAAAAAAGAAGATAAATCTAGTAATAATCTCGCTATAGTTTGCACAAATTGCCATGGAAACATGATCTTGCTCAAAAAAGGTAAAACCAGTGGTATTAAAAAAAACACTATACTTAAAAAAAGAACCCAAGTGATGGACTTAAACGATAAAGACAGCTTCAATGTTTAATAACAAATCACCGGCAAAGAATAGCCCTATCGTAACGATTCATATTTCGTTTCATCACGTTCTTGGGCGTTTTCTCCGGGTTTTTCTTCCGCTGCAGCATCGCAGGAGGGATTATTGGGTAATATCAGATTCACCATTCCCCGCCCTCGCCGTTGTTTTCTTCTTCTTTTGTGCTCTGCGAAATCTGCTGCCAACTGTTGAGTAAATGCCGACCGCAGAACTATGGAGTGAGCACGTGGGGGGTAAAACCTAGAGCTTCCGTAAAACCTTCACCCGTGACTCAAGTTAAACCGCATCGGCCATAATTCGGTTAAAGGTCACCATCGTACTTACCGACTGAAAGGAAAAAAGAGTTTGCAAAATCCTTTCTCTTAAGTCTGTTGTCTCCTCCCCCATTGCATCCGAGGTCCAGCTGATTTAGGGGAAATACACGATTGTTCCAAAGCACTTTTCGGATGATTAATAATTTCATCTAAAATGCCATGTTTCCTAGAATGGCACATGAGAGGATTTTCTCAATTGATGTATCGTTTATACTGAGTACTAAAAAATTAAATATAATGTTTTAAATTTTATACAGGCTACTATATATACGATAAAAAGATGGATATCGCAAAACTACAATGCTATACGCAATCACTATTTCATTTTCTAAGACGGGCAATGACAAAATTTTTAGCATAAAAGTACTTTTTAATACATGATAAAAAATAATGCCTCTTTTCCTAGCTTGTGATTTTATTTCTAAAATTTCATTTTGTCTTAGTTCTGTTCACTAATATAAAAGTAATTACTGCAAAATACTAATATTTTATATTAGATGCGGTATCTTTAATTAAAAATATTCAAGTAACATACTGGAAATCTCATTTATCAACATTGTTATGAAATGAATCAATCAAAAATGAGATAAATCAAAATGAGATCAATCAAAAATGAGATATCAACATTGTTATGAAATGAATCAATCAAAAAAAGAAGATAAATCTAGTAATAATCTCGCTATAGTTTGCACAAATTGCCATGGAAACATGATCTTGCTCAAAAAAGGTAAAACCCGTGGTATTAAAAAACACTATACTTAAGAAAGAACCCAAGTGATGGACTTAAACGATAAAGACAGCTTCAATGTTTAATAACATATCACCGGCAAAGAATGGCCCTATAGTAACGCTTATTCAAGCTAATAATGCGTTGAACTCAAATTTTAACCCGATTGTTGATTTCATATCCATTAAAGTGCACCAGAAACAGAGTCTGACTAAGGCATTAGAATACGGGGCAATTTCTCCGGACCCCCACATCACGGGCTGGGACAAAATCGAATATTAAGTTTATTTTACGGTATCTTCTTGAATGAATTTTTTTGAAACAAAATGTCAGTACATTGTAAAATTTGTCAGTGTTATGTTAGATTCTGTTGTTGTTTCTTATGGCACTTGCCAGGGACAAGCTCTCTGATGCACTCAGCGATTTAAGCCTAATCGGCGTCTGTTGTTCTGTAGTAGCGCCAACTAGGGCCAAGTATAAGACTATTGATACTCACTCATCACATTCGCTTGCACAGCCCCTTTTTTACAGGGGGGAGGCACATTCACAGATCTGACAGATAGAACACAGAACAACAACGATGCCCGAACTGGGGATCGAACCCGGGACACCCAGATCACAGGTAAGTTGCACTACTCCAGGACGCCGGCATGTTAGTTCCTTCATTTATCGTATGAACACATAAAAAAATCTATATTTTGTGAATCCATGGCTTTCTAAAATAGAAATCAGCTAAATTTTCGCAGAGGGGGGGCCCCAAAGATGTTTTTGCCCCGATTCCCAATTAGACTAAGTCGGGTCCTTACAAAAACTTGACGTAATATAATATAAAATTCCAACCCATGTTTCTCAACAAGTTTATTCGGCTAGATTATTGACTTTTTATGTTATTAAATGATTTATAGGATGCAGTTTTTTTAAAAAACATTTCACTTCGTAATTTGATACGATTGAAAAACAAATTCAATTGAATCATTTTACTGTAAATTACGAAATGCTCACTTGAATTCTACTGCGGAATTAAATTAGGTGGCTGCATTGAAAAATAATATTTTTTGCGATGTTATGAAATTTTATTTGATATTCTTTTAAATTTTTATTTAATATTAGAAGTTTCTTTATAAAGCCGTTAGAAATTTGTCTCCAAGATTATTTTTTAAAGCTATGTTGATTTTTATATTTACAATTACAAATGTTTTAATGCTTTTTTACATCATTAGATTGATTTTCTCAAATTCTAAACTTAGGTAAAAATTTCAACCCTCTCATTAATGAAATCTAATGCATATTTTTTAAATTCAAGTTTGGTATAATACTTGTTAGAATTTTTTTATTATACTTCTTTTTAGCCAAAAAAATCCCACTTATTAAAAAAATTGCCCTTTAGTTCTATATTTTTGGTTTTGTATATGTTTTATTTTAAGTTTTTTTATTCAAATATTCAGCAATATAAGTATTTTCGAACGTTCTTCAAACAAATTCATCCCTAACGTAGTCACATATCTTAATGGCTGAAAAAACATACTGCTGAATGCTTTGATACAATATCATTTAAATATATTACTGTATATAGTGTATCAAATTAAATTAAAATATTATTAAAATGAAGGGAAAATTTTTACAGCAATTAGCTTGATAACAATAAAAAGGTAATTTTTTCTGATTTTTTAATAAGATAATTATTTTGAAAGAATAAGCATTAATTCATTAATTTCCATAGAAATGTCATATTGATTAACTCTGGCAATGGTTAAGTCTCTTTTTAAGATCATTTAAATCTTTTGTTTGAAGTATATTTCTTGATTCCCTTTATATCACCTTTCCTTCGATTGAATGTAATTTTTGCTGACACGGCAAATACTCTCCGGAACATTTCTAATAAACTTTTCCACTGCCATAATTAGTTACACAAGGCACTGAATTCATTGTAGCTGTGAAAACGTTCACTGAAACAGTGTGAAATTCGTAAGTTAATGTGTTTACATTTTACTGTTGCCATCCGACAGTAAATCATAAGATGTAATTTATGCATACCGTACATTAGCGTTTTATGTATCTAGATTCTTTTTATCTATTATTTATACAGTTAATTTCTTCTACAATTTGTCAAATGCAAACAGTTGGAAAAAAACTATAGAATAAGATATTCTGCGCATTATTTTGCATTCTTTCCGCAATAAGAAACATTCCCAATTTTAAGGAGAAAATAAAAGATGGTAAACAAATACAGAAAGACGTAATATTTCAGGATGATTGATATAGACCTTCAGAACGCGGTTATGCATATTGTAGAAGGTGATTTTTTTCAGTATCTCGGAAGTTAATATTAGTAACTGTGATGCAATTAGAGCAAGGACTTTGTAATACTTGTGTACAGTCAGTTAAAAAGTACTTACATTCCCTTAATTGTTTCAGCTGTTTCTGTTATTTAACAAATGGTGAATAAATAAATAAATAAAAACACAAGGTTGAACGCTGAAAAGTGAGCCTGAGAAACTGTATTTCACTTCAATAATGTTTGCGACTAAATGCCTTGAATAACAAGGAAGTAAGTACAAATTTCTTTAATACTATAATCTTAAAAGAGTGGGAAAAATTTGTAAAATTATTACGAATCTGTATTCACAGAGTTAAATTAAAAAAACTTTTCCTCCATTTAACATTTGCAATATTGGTGCAGAGATTTTCACTTCTTTAAATAGAAACAACATCAAAGGAAGAATGACAGTACAATGATTGAAAATTGTCAACTAGCCCTAGCGATCTTCCCAAAGGTCTTTCGTATAATAAACGTATATCATTAGCTGCATGCCTTTTGGGAATAGTAGTAACGAAAGAGCATATCAGTGTGTGTTTTTAGTGATTATTTTGGAAGTTGCATCGGGGTGTTTTATACCCGTTAGAGCAGTAAATGTATCCTCACTTACCAAATCATTCTCTTAAACAAGAAGTCGAGAAAAATGATAAATTAATATATATTGCCTTTTAAAATTCTTCTTAAATTCAAAATTCAAAAATACGATGTAGACTGTTTTACTGCATGTGCATCTTTTATCTAACAACACATGGAAATTATAAGATTATACTTGGAGTAATTGCTATTATTGCTGCATTTTTTTCGTGATTAAGGGAGTTAATCAATTTGGCAAGTGAAAGAAGATTATTGATTCAAATTCAGTCTTCGAATTATTCTTTTATTAAGGAAAAACTTCATTATAATAAGTATATGTTTTATTAGAGATTTTAGCAAAAAGGAATAATAACTATTCTGCTACTCTTACACAATAACATTTGTTTAAAAAACAAACAATAAAATTGAATTTTATAAGTATTTGCTCCTGTAGCAGTTCGAACACCACTAGATTATATATATTTTTTCTCGTACTTAGTTCATGTGAACGATAACAATAACGGGAACACCGAAATTAGACGAACAACCTTCAGATGTCTCCTTAGCCGAGGAAAAAATGTGCATTGCGTTAACTAGATTTTTATTATGATATAAATACATTATAGTATGGAGTTAATCAGATCGGCTTCTGAAATAAATTATTTATTATTCAATGGCTAAAAAGATTCTGTCATTTAGTGATGTTAATACTTATTACTAGATAAATTTGTTTTGAATATGTACAGTTAGGAACCAATCAAATGCTTATTAAAACTTAATAATATTCAAAAGATAGAGTTAATAGTCAATTTACTTATTTCATGCATGCTCACAATCCGGCATGGTGAAATTCCTAATCCATTTTGGAATTTGGACTGAAAGTTTATCAAACGCGAAGATGATTACTGACCGTTAATTTTGATTTTAATTAACCTCACAATTAATTCATAATGGACTGAAAATGTACTTGACCGTATTGATGATTAAAAGGATTATAGGAACAGTGTATCGTACGAATTATAATGTGCATATAAAATTAATCTTCATAACCACTATTATAATACTTAAAAATATTTTATTTCATTGGAACTTACTCAATGTGATTATGTTTATCATTTGCTTTATGTGATCAAAAATATCTCGCCAAATGTAGCTACAATTATAAAATATTTCATTTTCAACTATAGACTTACATTTATCTGGCCTAGAACGATCTTCATTAATTAGAAAGGGTAACTATCCTACAAAAACTGTTTTTTTACTCCCTAATATGACACCTTCTATTTTGGAAATATGTTCTTATTTTGATTGAAAGGGAAATCCATTGAATACTTGACTTATCTATGCATGGGAAGTAATTTTAATATTGAATTATAATCGTTATGAATGGCTTATTTTTTGCCTACAACTATCAAAATTCTATATATCGATGCACGTATCGCATTAAGGAAAACAATCAAGCCATTAAAAATAAACTATAGATAGCCTTATGGTAAGATTATTTTCCGATTCTTTTGAAGTGCTAAAAATGTATTTTATTTTATACGGTTCGATAATTGTTACAAATCGAATGTTATCGAAATTCCAAAGTCTCAATTACACAAATAATTAAATATAAATTCCAAAGTCTCAAAGGGATCACATTATGTAGCGATATTGCAATCATTATGCAGTACTGCTGTACGTACATTACCATAAGTACTAGAACGTAATACAAACTGGAAATTCGTGTTTTGCTAGGATTCTCAACCGATCGAGATGAAAATAAGGGAAAATAACAAAAAAGGGGAAAGTCAGTTTGAAATAACATTCAAATCTATCTTTCAGGATTTAATTTTTAAAATTTCATTATTTAAAGTTTAAATGGTTTTAAAATAAAATGAGCTATAATTATTAAGAAAGGTTTCTAAATATTGAGAAGGAATTGAATCATAACTATTTCTAGCTAATAGTTCTAAGAACATCAATCAAAAGCTTCCTTTTTTTAAAATATAGAAAATATTTTAATTAAGTTGAAATACTTTACAGTTCCCTTCTCCTTGCAAAACTTCATGATTTCTTGGCATTTCGAATTCCCAGTTTCAGGAGAAACCAATTCTTAACCTTTTGAAGCCGAATGTCTTTTCTCAGTCATTATTCTAGATGGTGCATCATTTTTACATTTAAAAAAAAATTTAACTGCTAAAAATATCTACAGAATGGCAAAAAGATGTAGATTCATTTTTCAGGGAAACTCAACTTGAAACATTTGTATGTATTTATGTTTTGATGTAATAAACAGGTCCATCTACTAAGTGTATAATTATGTATTGAATTCTTTTTTGCGACTGCAAAGAGTTAAAATGGAAACTCAATTCCAACAGAGATCACTGACTTTGTGGTCTTAGCTCAGGACCAAACTGTAACTTCATTCCAAAGTTAATATAAATTAACCCATTCGCTGCTCAGCCTAAATTGTATGAGCTTATTCCCAAAGCCATTTCTGTTTTGAGTGTTATTTTTTATCTAAGGTTTATTATTTCAAAATAAATGCACATATTTCGTCAAAGATAATCATTTACATGTATAAAAATCAAACGAGTATATTCGTGGCTGGCAATGGGAATAGCTTCATACAATTTAGGCTTAACAGCGAATGGGTTAAATAAAGTAGACTTTTTGTAAGAACAATTTATTTGTAGCTTTTTCTTCAAATTTTTACATTTATATATTTATGTTTGTGGCCATAAAAAGTTTGTAAGTTTGACAAGTTATACGTTATAATATATTGAAAGTACCACGAGTATATTCGTGCTGACAATGGGTAACACCCGGCCAAATACGAGTATATTCGTAGTTGGTAGCGAAAGTGTGAAGGTCTAGATGATTTAGTTCTATATATCTATTTTTGAACCGATTCCATCAAAGATTAATCAAATACGTGGACTTTTGTACATCAGATCTACCAGGTAGTAGAATCTCTTTCGATGATTGGTGTGGATATTTTGAAAGCGGGATCAACACATTTAATATTCTCATCCTCCAACTACGTCTGAAAGTTAGAAGCTCTGTCCAAAAATAACACACGCTTGTTTCAAAACGTGATATTAATTAATTCAGCTAATCAATCAATTACATTCTCTTTTATGAGAAACAATAACATCCGTTATTAGATGAATATTAAAACGAATGCGGGGAATTTAGCAGTCTAACGAGTTTCTTTTGTAATGGGTCCACTTCCTTCAGAAATAACACTCACTCAATGCGATAAGACGCAGTAGCATTGAAGCCCCACGAAAACAAATGACCTGACAGCCGCCTCTAACAGAGAGTGACAATAAAAAATACTGCTGGGCTTCGCATTTAAATCTTGAGGATCTCTTCTTGGAACAGGCAAGTGTAAGCCTTCACCCGGTGGTCACGAGTTGAAAATCAACCTTTGCGCGAGTTTGTGGTTTCGCGAGCAGCGAGATTTACTGCTCATCTGTTGGCAACGGTGCCCGTCCTTCAGAAGAGTGTTAACTAGTCGTGGTCGGGCGTTTTGAAATGGAAAGTTAGTTATTTATATGTTTTTAATAGTGAGATAAATGCCTTGACCCGTCACTCCACACAACAACAGCATCATTACTACACTATTACAGATCTTGAGTTTTAGACGCGCCTAAATTTGCACAAGGTCTGAAGAAAACGAAGATAGATGTCAAAGATCTGAAGTTCTTTGAACCTTAAAGAAAGACAGAAACCCAATTAACCTTTTAAGATTAAAAAAAACCCATTAAGGACATGTCTCTTGCTTTTTGTACAGCAATGAGACGTCAATGATACGATCTGTTCACATATTGGACAGTTTTGCAATGATTGCTTTTTGTCTGAATAAAAGTTGTGAATTTTTCATTTTTGAAAGCTAAGCATTAATTTATTAGGATTAAGAGAAATTAGGAAGTATTAATTTTGTTTAGAATTTGTTTTCTGAAATTAATATCTCTAAAAAAACATAATTTAATAAAGATTGAAATGATATCTGTCATGCATCTTTCGATGTATCATGTCAGAACATCATTTCTTGAGCGACCAAGCACCACGTGCTCGTGCAAGTTATATTTTTAATCATTTTAATGGTTTCATCGAATGAGACACTTTAGTATTGCAAACGATCCAAAAATACTTTGTCTCGCATTTATTGTTAAAAAATAATATTTCACATTTGTTTAATTTCATATAATCGCGTGTTCAAATTGACATTTTTCTAGGTTTTATTTGCTGCTGTTATTAACTTATATTTTTTAATCAGAGTTTTTGTTGATTGAAGTAAAAGATGATTTTTTGAAAAGCTCGTGCAGGTAATAAAATTTCAATTTTTCTTCTACGGATTGTTTTATTTTCCGCCTGCGGATTTTTGTTGACGCCACAAACCTCATTCCCAAAATAACATGTTCTGACATAATAAAATTTCATTCCATATAAGGATTGGTTTAATATCTGTTTTTTTTATTATGTATATTTTTTAACTATATGATTTTTAAAAAAATTTCGTATGTAGTATCTATCAAGAAAAACGTGTTTTGTTTATCATCTATTTAAACACAAAATATTTTTCCAGTTCGCGTTATGAATGAATTTAAATAGGTACAGCAAAAATATCAAATGTAATTCAAATGAGAATTTAGAATTCATATTATTTGAACTCCAAAAAAAAGAAAATCAGAATTCCTACTGCATATTAAACGGATAATTCTAGATTAAACCTTCTTTGGACAATTCAAACTTTATTTGCATTCGTACGCAAACTTCCAAAATTTATTTGTAGGTTTGTGATCACATTCTTTATATTAATTATGTAGAAGAAGCTATATATTAGAATTTCTCACTTGATATTGTAGAATTTTTTTTATTGAAAGTGTTAAAATGTTAGATTTTGATTACAAAAAAAAAACGGTTTTAAAATTGCATAAAAATTTAAATTTAGTTTAAGGAAAAGGTCTCCATTTCGGTACTTGATTTTACTGATGACATCAAGGAATTACATTTATGAATGCATATTTAACTAGTACAATCTTCTTCAGAAATATGTCGCGAATAATCATTTCTTTAATTAGGGACTGGCAATTCTACATCGATGATTTATTATTAATAAATGTTACAGTTTATGTATAAAATAGCCGCTGTAGCTTTAGCTTCGCCTGTATTTATTTGTTCAATTTCTTTGTATAAAATATTAAAAAAAAATTAGGCCTGCCAGTTTTCGAATGTTTAAATTCAAATTCTACAAAAGTTTGGGACTCACATCACTAATTAATACTAAATCTTCGAGGTAAATAATCATTTTACTTCCATTATTTGGTACAAAGTAATACAATGAAAACTAACAAACCTATTAAATAAAATATTTAACGAACTCAAGCTAAAAACAAGTAATATAAAAAAATTAAATCAATTACTACTCAGGTCAACAAAAAAAGTATTATTTTAGTTACTTTTTATTACATAATTGCGATTAAAATAAATAGTTTATCAAAAAATGATCTATTTTCCCAAGAATGTATTTTAATAACGATAGAAAAGTTGAACACTATATATATATATATATATATATATATATATATATATAGGGAGAGTGTGAATTAAGATTAGAAATTGAATAATAATAATAAAGACATATATGCCAACTGGATTAAATAAATATTAATTTAATGAATCCAATTTTTTGATTCCTTTAATCGAAATTACGTTAAATAATTTAAACAAAATTGTCACAATTTTAAATCATTGCTTAATTACATACTGCATGTGCATATTAAAATTTTTGCTTTTACACTGCGCATTAAAAATAAAAGCCCATGTAGAAAGTTACTTAATATTTTTAAATCGACAGAAATAGGCAAATGATATATGTAATTAACAAATGAAACAAGATTAAGTACATTGATGAAAAATGAATTATAAAAATTAATGTTTATATTAAATTTGAAAAAAAAATTTAAAACTGACAAAAAAAGCATGAAATTGAAATCGAGTTATTTTAAAGCTATTTGGTTTTGCTTTAAAATGGAATAAAAAGTGTTTGATTAGAAGTTCAGATAACGTATTATCTTCAAACCTCCATTACCAATCCTTTAGAGAGAAGAATGAAATTTTTGATAATGCAATCAATTCTTCTAAGCCCTAAAGAACTAAAGTGCTAAGGTCGTAGAAATAGACCAAGACATTGTAGACTTGTATAAGATTTCGAACAAATAAAAAATATATTTTCAAAAATATAATATATTTTATCTCTATTCTGCAGATGTTTCCCAGCTTTTGTAACTTTATTGATATTTTGTATGCAAATAAGCCTTGTACTTTTCATTAATGCAAAGTGCTTAAAAATATAGCCTATTTGTTTTAAAATACAAGTTTCCAACGAACTGTAAAGAGATTTCTAAATTTTTCCCTTGGCTTTTTTATGCGAATTTATGATAATTAATTTTATATCTTTCAGACTATAATTTTAGTTTAAAATCACTTCTAACATTACTACTGTGTGTATATAATTTTGATCGTTATTTCAGATCTTTCAAAGAAAGCAGTCAACCGTTATTTATGACTTACCTCCTAAAGGTAATGACTACTATTGATTTAATCCTTTTATTGTTTCCTGTTACAACCCATAATTTTCCGGCGCTTTTATAGAACTCGATTGCATACCCGTCACTGAATGCAGCCGATAAAAAAAAGTATTTTTTGATAAAATGGTTTGATACAAATAAATTGTTAAATAAAAGTTTTATATTTTGATGTATACCGCATATAAGCTTTCATATAATTAACTTACTAAATTATAACAATAAATTTTTGTTTACATTAAATAAATTCTCTAAATTACATTAACATAATTCTGCAAATCAATGTTTCTTAAAACTTTTATTTTGAAAAAGAATATTTTTTTCTATAATATATTACGGGGCCATGGTGGTAAGATCTTGACTTTCGAATCGGAGGATTTCAGATTCGTGACGTGATTCCATCATAGAATCGTGTAAGTGGGTCTGTTGCAAGTTAAATCCGTCAGGTTCAAATGCTGTGCCGCTGATGCGAGTCCGAAATTTAGGGAGGGCTGGGAATGTGAATTCTGAAGTTGTCCTCGTCATCTGACCGCAGTTCAAAAGTATGAGGTCTGTTCCAAAATAGCCTTAGTGTTGCTTTAATATGGGACGAAAGTACATGTAAACTAAACTATAATACATTATCTTAACCTTAACTTCTAGGACGAGTTCTTGTTCACTGTAAAAAGAAAGATATACATATATTTGTTACCTAGTGTACAAGAATATAATGAAATTTAAATTTGATTGCAATTAACACCGTCTGAATCATAGCCGAACAAAACTCATTTTTCAAAAAATTCAAATCTCGTTTCGGAGAGTAGAAAACGGAATGACGCAGTTGTAAAAAAAAGGTTTAAAGTGGGAAAAAAAGCATCTGATCAAAACATTCTTTTTCACCTTCGAGTTCTTTCTAATGTGCGTCAATTAAGTTCAAATTTGGGTTTTACAACATTTATCAACTCTTATTGCAATCCTATGACGCTTAAAGTCCTTAGTTATATGTAACATGAATTATCACCATATGATTAAGATGGAATTGTTTTGATTTTACGAACATTGTACTTATCTCTCCCAATGACGTTTTTTAGCTATTCAATTTTTTCATGATTCATACACACAATTTATAAGTAAACTCTTTTTAACACTGCTTAGAATAGTGAATAACCAACTTCTTCGGCAAGCATCTTAATTTAAATCTGCTAACAGACATTTAGCAGACGATTCCTTTTCAGATATTTTATAACTAATATTATTTTTATTTCAATTAAAATATGATTAAAAGTTAACAACAAACGATTTTTTTGATAAACATTTTTTATTAATATTTAGTTTATTTTTTGCTATAATTCTAGTGATTAATTGTAAACTTTTGGAATCTGGCAATGGCTTGTAATATGTGCTATTAAGTTGAAAGAATAAACAAACCGATGGAATTCTAAATTTCTCGGAATATTATTTTAGTTTCTAAGAATTTAGGATGCTTTTCAAGCTATAGTTTGAAGCTTAAGAAAACGAGCAGTTTTTTAGAAAGCATGCCAAACAACCAAGGTCAGTGTTCGTTTAAAAATATTCAAATTATTGAAACAATTAACTTTATAAAATAATAAATTGTTATACAATTATTTAATATACTTTATTTTATCGAAATCTATTTAACGTTATTATTAATTAACGGCAAGTGATAACAGTTAAATGTAAACAAACAATTACAAACGCTTCCAACTGCTTGATTTTCTTAAAGAAACACTTTGTTTTCCTAAATAGCATAAAACAATCAACTTAAACTTCATAGAACGCTTTTACGGCTGAATTTATTTTCAATGAGTATTTTATTAATGAAGTATTAGTATTATTATAAATGTTTTAGATTGGGCTCACCAATAATTTTATTCACTGAGTGTAAATGAAAAGAAATAAAACCAAGGGGAATGATCTCTCCAAAACATTTTCAAAGACCTTAATGAAGGCGTTATTCTAGAGAACGCCTTTCATGACGTGGAATACTTTGGAAACATAAACCTTGTCGTGATTTTAGCATTTTTACTGAATCTATTGCATCGTCCTTGGCGAATGATTTGGCAATTAAAATATCCAAAAACTGGAATTTGTGCTTTAGACACGCTTTTCTCAACCCAGTGAAACAAAAATTGGATACAAAACCATACTTGTAGTCAAAACAAATCCCAGGCCAAACCTTCATAGAATCTTTCGAAAAATAAATCAGAAATTCTTTGTTAAATATTTTCCAAAATTAAAATTTCGGATAGAATAGAAAATTATCCTATAAAATTTTTCCAGAAGTAGAATTTTTTTAAAAAATCATGCATAGAAGAATTGCTATCACAGCTTTAATAAACAAGATTCAATTCATTTAAATGAATTTGAAAATTTGTTCGCAACATTTACTTGAATTTCTTTTTTTAACTGTATTTTGCATTTGAGCATATTTTTTTAGAATGTTTGTTGGTCTAAAACCTTGACAGTAAAATCTTCTTGCATATTTTAGGAAGTGAAAAGTGCTGCTTGAATTGCTATTAAATTTTTTTCTATAGTAAAAACATTTCCGTTCTAGAAAACCGCAAAATGTTGAAATTGTTACTTTGGAAGTCATTGCGCGTGAGATATCTTTTTCTCTTTTCGAATTTCTTTTTTGGAGTCATTGCGTAAGCTTAATATAGTGCCTTTTTAAAAGTAAAATTTCAAGGCCAATTCTGTTTTCCTGTGCTAAATTTTCATCGAATTTTATTCCCATTTTAGCGTTCTCAGAAAAAAAGCTTAAATGATTACAGTGATAAAATTGATTTAATCTCAACTAAATAATTCTATAAAATTTCTAAGGCTTTATAAATTCGAACTTGTAAACTAAGAACTGACACGTTAAAATTGTGCTATGATTGCCTTTATGTTTTGAAAAACAGAATGCTGTAAAAATATTTCTTTTCTTTGTATTTTACTTGGAAAATCCTTTTTAGAACAAAACGACAATATTTGATAGAACTGAAAAGTTATTAATTATAATTTGGTAAGGAATTTCATTGTAAATCCAGTCAGATTTTCATCTTGATATTTTTCGATGCTTTTTAGCATGTTTTTGATAAATATTGTTAACTGCAGCTTTGTGCTTTTAATACCATTAAGGCATTTTCTGTTCTAAAAAAATTGAATTGATAAAATTGATGCAAATAATAAATTATTGTTGGCATGCTTTTCTCTTAAGTATTATTTTAATTCAAACTATGGTTTTACGAATAAATTTGATAATCTTTTTCTGATTAAACGATTTATTGTTACGCTTTATTGTTACTTGATATTGAATTATTTTACTTATTATTTTGAAAAAAAGATTGCGGATTAGTTGGACGAAGAAAAAAAAATATTATCTACGTTATTCTACGTTTTTTTAAAAAATCAATTTGCTCGATAAATGGAGTTCTTTTATGAATCCATTTTCATATTCGAAACTAATCAATTTTTTTTACAAAAATATTTTTACTGTTCTTATTTATTACTTTCTTAATTTTTTTTTAATTTTAGAAACAAAAATAGTATAATATTAAGCAGTTCATAAATCACATGACAGTCTTATGTCATAAAAGATTTCATTTCTTTTAAAATACACTTTATAAAATAAGCATTAGAAGCGACAGTATTTATTTTAATATAAAAATTTGAATTAGTTATTCATATAATAAAAAGAATTGTTCAAAGAGAAAACTGTATTGTCTGCCACATACGAAATTACATGATATATTCATATAAAGAAGAAACTGGCTTACCTTGGAAATTAAGAAATTTGAATCTGGATTTAGGCAATCTCAAATGTTGGAATATAATTCTGGTTTCGTTCTCTTTAAAATATTTAAACTCTTTAAAATATGTTTGCTATAAAGTTTTTTTTTTGCTAGTGCGTTTTCCTGAATTTTTCTGAAAAATTTAAATAGATTTCAAGAAATACGCCATTTTATTTACAGTACAAAATTGGAATGAAGAATTTCATGACTTTTTAAAAGAAAAGAATATCGTTGCCATTTAGAAACTATAAATTAATGAAGAAAAGTCTCGGAAATTTCAAACATGTTCAGAACATGAAATATTTTCTAAAATCATTTTTATAAATGAACTGTGTTCTGTAATCATTCTCAGAAAAATAAATTTAAAAGCAATTAGTTGCATATAAAGAGAAATACTTGTTCATTTAATTTAAGAATTCAAAATTTGCTTATGGAAACGTGGAGTTTTAAGAAGGAAATGTTTTGTCTATAGATTACGTCATTGTCTTTTTTCTTTTGGCAGAGTTCCAAGTTTCAGATAGAGAATTAATGGAGATATTAATGTCTGGTTTGAGAGATGATTGGAAATTGAAAACGATATTTATCGGCTTAAATTGCTCTTTTATATTTAATAGTTGTCTATTCCTTCTTTCAAGACGAAAAAAAAAATCAAATTCTGTTCCATCAGAGATAACAGCATTTGTCTACCTGTCAGGTAAATGGTTTCCTAATAACCCGTTTTCATGAGAGCAGAAGTTCTGAGACATATCATCCGTCAATCCAACATTTGATTGAATTGAAGAACTATCAGTTATATTTTTGGTAAAGAGTTTCATCGTATATCCATGCAGATCTTCATCTCGATATTTTTCGATGCTCTTTATACATTTTAACCATAAATATCGTTGACTGCATCGTTTGGATATCTTTTCTTTTAAGGTTTATTTTAATTGCATCTGGATATAAAGTTTTAGGAATTTATTTGTTTATTTTTTTCTGATTCAATGATTAAAACTCAAAATATTATTCAAATTAACTTCAATTAAGGTTACTGCCGTTCAGTTAGTTCTGTTATCATACAAGGTAGTGAAATAATCACAATTCTGTTTTCCTTTTCAGAATCTGTAGTAGATGATTATGATTATTTTCACAGGATAGTAAATGTATGATAGTATATTGTTTTTTTTTGACGTAAAATTTATCTTTTTTCAATAACTTTCTAGACTCTGAACAGTACTCCCGGGAATTTTTAAGAGATAGTTCCAAAAGCAGATAATAGCATACGTTAATAATTAACATTTGATTATGTTCTAGTATCCAAAAATTAAATTACAAATACTAAAAATAGGACATTTGAAATAAATGATCAGTTTATTGCAGATGTATTTCATGCAAACTTGCTTATGTATTATTGAGCAACTAACAGTAAGATATGATCACATAAAGATGAAAATATTCTAATATTTTTATCTTAGCATATCTACTTAATATGGAAATGACGTTAAAAATTAACCAAAATATTATGACTGATATTTTCAGAAACAGCCCGTTTTGTTAGACTTGTAATCAAGCCGAATATATTTACAGTTTTACAAAATGTCTTGAACGAAAAAATGGAGTTGTTTATTGCTTGTGGAGAAAATTCAGGTACTTCTAACTGTGATGGCTTTAAATCTTGGAAAGTTCTCCAAGATATTTAATATCAATTTAAGATTATTCTTAGAGCATCTGAAACATGTTGTGATAGGATAATCTGTGTAATTATTCCATATAGCGAATATCCTCTTTCTCCATAAAATACTCCACAAATGTTAGATGTAATTTTGCTTGGTCGCACATCAAAATAATATAATCTCCAACAGTTCCTCAAAACTCTTGGCATAATTTCATGAATTAACGATATTAATATTTAACAAATATCATCGAGCATGACTTTTTTCCAATGGAAAAGTTTTTCCCTGAAATAATTATTCTTTTGTAGAAATTGTGGCAACGGGTATTGGGGTCTTCTATAGAAAAGATTAATCGATGATCGCTATGTATATATATAATATAAGATAATATTCATGCAATTGCATGACTGAATAAAAGAAACTTTTGAAAATTATAAAATTTCGATTTATTTCATGACGGGAAGCATATTTTGTACAAGAAGTGATGATATAACAGACTTCCGTCTACATCGCGATACGAGAGTAAAAGTGCAAAAGAGACAAAAAAAATTTCCTTCGATGGTTTAGCCAAGGGATTTTGATAGGGATTTCTGCGAGACGTGTAGATTTAGGATAGGGCAATTTCGATATCTTTAAAAGAATGTGGTAAGAATTAGAGATTTTTATCCCTTCCGAGCGTGAGAAAAAATCGACATGCAGTTTTATAGAGCGTGTGTGGAATTAACCATTCGACATAAGAATTTATTTAACTTTCTAATTAGATGATAACTCATCCTATTTTGATAATTTATTGTTAATTTGATTTTTCTAAATAATATATGGAGCATTTGGGATACCAAATCGTTTTATACTGATTTTTTCGTATTTAAATACTTGATTCTGTGGCTTAGTTGCAGACTTGAAAATAAAAATTCAGTCATTCGATGCGCGTGTCAGACACGTCATTTTATGCGAAGTGGTTAATTAAATAAAAGAAATGGGAAATGGACCAGGGAATAAGAGAACATTATAGAATAAAGTTAATATGGGCTGAATTAAGGTAAAAACCTGAAAATTAATTAAGATTTAAATTAGATAAAAAATTATAACATAGTAGTTCCTTAACGAAAAGAAGATAGTTTTTACCTCCCAGTATCCTGTAATAGTATTTATGACACAATCATATGTTCTTTTCTGCGATATATTGAGGGAAACGCGTATCATCTGCTGATAGGTTCATAGGCTTTTTTTTCTGATTGCATTCAATGAGAGTGTGCTTCCAGTCATAGCAAAGAATCCATAGTGAGTTCTCTAATCATCAGATAGATTAGATAATTAGATGATTTCAGCAATTAGAGAGTTGATCAGTTTCCTGTTTTCTTAAAACAAGTTATTTTTTAAAACGTGTTTTTACATTGCATTGAGAATGCTTTAAATTATTTAAGTCATAAATTATTTAAATAATAAGGATAATAATTGCGAACATCAATAATTAAATTTACAGTTTGTTTAGTGAGTTCCATCATAATGATTTTAATTTTGAAGGTTTGATATAAAGATTGAAAATATGTTATCGAGGCCTTATATATTTTTAATAAATGATTTTCCAACAGAATTTATTGGATACCGGATGCGTTGAAAACGAGATTTATATTCTTTTATTTCGAACATTTTTGCCAACATAGTTTGAGGAATCTATGAAATGAATATTGAAAGTTTTTCAAGGTCATAATGAGAAAGAAATGGATAGTTATGATCTTTGGATCGGATTTTCTTTTTTTAAACTGCTAATGAATATATTGGGTTTCCTGAAGAATATAGTTAATTTACTTCCGTGTTTTCATTTCAACTTTTGTCGAGGCATTACCGGTTTATCTAGCGCTCAAATTACCTTAAAATAAATCATTTAATGTTACAAACTGAAGGTCATAGTTAACTAAAAGAGATTCAACATAAAAAATATTTCTCATTAATATACATTTCGTTTTGTTCAATTATAAGATTTTTTAAAACAAAAACACTAATCATGAATACTTTTAATTTACTTGTACAAACCTTAATTAATTTTTTTAATGAAATAGGAATCTTAAAATTTTACACAGAACAATGAAAAACTGATTTTCTTGCTAACTAGGAACCATTTCTTAGATTAAAATATACTCGTATGGGCCGGGATAGCCTGAATTATAGGGCATTGGATTCACATATCTTGGAATGCGAGTTCGAACCCACCAGCCGAAGATTGCGTATTTGCTTATGGTGCCTGGTTCGCTTTAAGTCTGTCATGGTCTTTAAGTCCTCTATGTTGAGAGTAATACCATTGCGGATACTGGATCTGAGGTGATCGTTCTCTATTTCAGATGTAATTTACGATCAGTGGATGAATGTATGAAATGCATGAATGAAGTCCGCCCTATAAATAGGGATTGTGACGTGTGTGGGCTAGAAGTCAGAATACTGCCCATGGGTGTTCAAGGTTCCATATCCTCAGAAGCTACTGCACCCCTTCTTCCGTTGTAAAGCGGAACACGAGAGCAACAAATATATCCGTATAATAAAACAGACAACAAAAATGTGTTCAAAGCCTCAATGGTTTCTGTAAAAACCATTTGATCTGCTTTCAAATGTTTCATTCTTTATTGGATCAGGTAACTCAGGGTTAAATATTTTTCGGCATTAGGGAATGCACATTGTAATTTCTCTCTTTCAATGATCGATTTAATTTTCACATTTTAATACATTTTCAATTGAATCAATATTCTATTTATTTACTTCAGTCAATCTTTTTATCATGTGAGAACATGTTGTTTTGGATTGTGATTTAAATGAGGCCTCGAAGTACGTTGAAATAAAATTGGCGATTTTTCGGTGTTCGTGCATAAATTTTTCGTTTTTTGGGTTATTAGAAAATAATGTAGAAAGTTTTACCATTTGGCGATTTATTTAAAAAAAATCCTTAAAAATAGAAATTTAATTTGTAACTCAAAAGTTTCAGTCAATGGAAATGTTTTTACATTTTTTTTGTTGTTAAAATATTTTTATCATTTTAGAACATGATGTATGAGTTGAGGTTTTTGAAGTGACAAAATAAGCGGGCAGAAAATTGGCGATTTATCGTTTTTGTGGCATCAATTTTTAGTTTTTAGGTTTATTAGAAAACAGTAAAGATGGTTGTCACATTTGGCGACTAATAACCAATAAAAAGTTACAACTGGGTAAGAATATTCACCACGTACTCGATTAGCGATATACTGACGCATGCGTATTCTGATAATTACATGATTGTTTCGAATCTTTTTAAATTCGTAAATGACTTACATTAATTATGACAAACAAAATAATAATAATATTCCCGTATGATCACCTGAAATTTGAGTTAGCAGATTCCAATTTTTTATTTTATCAATTTTCTGAAATTATATATGTTTAAAAAATTATTATTAATATGTCTATCACGAATAAAAGTTTAAATAATAAAATTCTCAGATAATTAACCATAATTAGCAGTTAATGACTTCTTTATTTACAAATATAAATTTTTATTTTCATGAAAAATTATGTAGAAATAAGAAAATCAAGTATTAAAATTTATCATTTATACAGGGCATTTAAGCTGAATGAAACTAAACCAATTAATCAACAAATAATATAATATAATAAAATATCATGAAAAGTAATTACTTATACATATCTATTGTATTTAATTATTCATTGTGCACAAATTAATTTTTTTTACAAATTTATTTATTTGACAATTTGATTCATAACATTTTTTAATCGTCTTACCCGCAACTGTTCATCAGTACTGAGACATTCGGTGCCTAATCTGAAAGCTTTTATTTGTGCCAAATATTCCTAACAGTTTGTGCGAACCCGGGAAAAATTACAATTAAAATGACCTATATCGCCAACTCTAACGAGATTGTCATCAAAACTTGCCATTCTCATCATTTTTTATTCAATACAGAGTACTAAGATATGCTGTGTGTTGAAAACTGTTCAATAAGAAATGAATATGCCAAGAAAATTTTGGAGTTTATTAGTTAAAATTTTCTATCAATTCTGTAGAAGTTCATAAAAATATATATCCGTGCTTAAAGCGTCAAAACTGAGATGCGCTAGGGACTCCAAGACAAGCACAGATGTGATCTTTCATACTCTATCGATATAACTCACATTAATAGAAGATATCGGGGGAAATCCGTATTAAATCTCCAAGGAGCTTGTTCAAGATTTTCGATTTTATGGAAAAAAAACCCTATTCTATTGCATCTAAATAACTTGAGGCACATTTGAAACGCAGTAAACTGATGCCTTACATGTTGATCGAAGAAAACAGCCATCGTCTCCTATTGATTATCATTGCCTTCGGATTACAAGAAATCTTATTTCTTGGAGCTAATATTAGCATATGGTAAAAGATTGAGTGTAATGCAGTAATCACAAAAAGAAACATTAGTCATCCATTGGTTCGGTAGCATCTATCGCCTAACGAAATGGTAATCAATGGAAAGGTACGGTTCTGTACTTAACGGACTTGGTCTGCCAAACATAGCACTGATCATGGATTCTTTGAACTATTAGAGAATATAAAAACCATTTCAGGCAAAGTTTACTAAAGATTGCAGCTGGAATAAGCGGTAATCAACATTGTAAACATAGCTTATCACTCATATAGTAACAATGACAAAGCGAATGAACTACATATTTGATTAGGAAGTTTCTTCTTTCAATATATTCGCCGAACTATTACTTAGATTCGGCCATAGATATTTACATAAATAGAATTTCCTCAATCTAGATGATGTCATATAGGTATTATATCCATCTAATTGACGGAGAACCAGGAACTGTCACTTATGCGCATTATTTAGTTTTGTAACATCTTAATAAATTTAGACTACAGATTTTTGTTTTTGCTGAATAAAATAAAAAAAAAGTTTCAAGTTTTGAAAGGAATCGTTATTTATCACTAAAGCAAAATCTACTTACATTTTTGAAAATAATTGCTGCTTGGGCTTTTGCTTTTTAGCATATTGACATACTGTTTCAATTAAACTTCTAAATTTCTTTTTTGTTTTCTTAAAAATGTTTAAATATCATGCATTCCTACACAATATACTTCATTTTACTGCCTGTGATTTACTATCCTGTTGATGCCAATAATTTCTATAATGATATGTTAAATATATTTTTATTTTTAGTTATAAAAATATTTTTTTACATGTTCTTTACACGTAACATTGCGTTTTGCAAGCATAAATAAATGTCAAATTAATCTAAATGCGAGGGTTATTTAAAAATTCATATACTTCGAAATGCGAAATTCAAAACATCGTTTTATATGCTTCTTTGTTCTTTAACACGATGCAATAAAAATGTCTCCACTTAAAAATATTTTTTTCTGAGAGATGATCTCTTTACCTTGGATTGAATGGATCTCCCTTGAAGATTCAATTTCGAACCAGAATAAAGCACCGCATTGGATCACAATCAGTAATTATAGAAACAGTAAATATTTCCTCTCTTAGGGAGACATACCTCGCTTTGAAGCACTATCTTCTTGGTCCAAAAATCGGAGGGAGGATGTTGGCCAGACTAATCAACAAAACGATTATAACGCCAGGACTGCTGAATCGTTTCAATCTCCAAACTGATTCCCTTTGTCATGAATGTAATAGCATTAATGACATTGAACACATAATTCACTTGTGCAAAAAATGCACATATTATAGAGACAAGTTCTGCATATTTCTGCAGCTAGATAGACAAGATATCTCCTTCAAAAATGCTTTGGGTAAAATAACTGCAAACAAAACCAGTCTGCAAGTTTCTCTTCAAGCATGGAAGCATTTCAATATCTATTAGTTCTATTGGTAGCCCTCTGTTGAAGCCTCTTTGCGTCTCTTTCCTTTACCACCATCCCATGCATTCCCAGTCATTTTGGACTTCATCTCTCCACTGGAGCTATAGTATCTCAAAAATGGACTGAATCGCACCAGCGGAACTTTTACGTAACTGTCAACTGAATGATTCATCCATCTGGCTGTTTGTGTGCGCTCTTAGTGTTTATGGATGTGATGCTTTTGATCCCTTCATTTGGAAACAGGGGATAACAGCCTTTGATGCTATAAATCCCATTCTTCTCACTCTTTCTAGTTTCATGGTCTCTTTAGCATTATTCAATTGAAAATAGTTTGTTTAGTATTGGATTTCAGTATGTTCAGGAGCCTTTTATTATAGAAGCTGACTTAGCTACTTAATTTGAATGATGTAAGAAAATATAGATCAAGGCCATCTCACAAGTGTTATAGTGTTGTTGTTACCCATCCCCTGGTGTAGGAAAGCTTAAACCAGGTCCAAAGATTCCCATAGATATGATACTGCTCAACCCACAGCAGCCTCCATGAGGCGCCAAGACAATTGTTCAGTTATCTAAAGGTTTTATAACTTGATAAACTTATAGACACTCAAAATTATCAACCTTGGGCTATCACCGCTAATTATTTAGATGCCAAAAAGAAAGAAAGAAAAGCCAATTATTTCGCTAAATTAAGTTATTTATAGCGCCTTATTAGTGTAATTGGATAAAAAGTATTTGTTCAAAATACTACAAGGCATATTTTGCTTACAAGTCATCACTTTTTTTTCTGATTAAAATCGTTTTATGACTTTGGCAATTAATTTTTTATCTTGAACATGTTGGAATAAAGTCTGTATTGAGATAAAAAATTGTCTTCCAAGATATCTAATTGTCTTCTATTACAAACTCAAATGTAAGAAAAATTCTTAAAGGCCCTTATACAAATTTCCAGTTTTTTGAGGCATATCATGATATGTAATTTTGCAACCAAATGATTAAAAATTGTTTTTTTCGCTTAAAAGGCAGATTTTCCAAAATACTACCAAAGTAAAATCTAAAAAGGCAATTTTAGATTTTATATTATCAAAATTACCAAATATATTACCAAATTTATATTATTTTACCAAATATATTTTATATTACCAAATTTATATATTTTATATTTTAAATTACAAAATATTACCAAAGTAAATTTTAAGGCAATTTTAGTGCCACCCTAAAGTACGTTGTTAATGTTCCTGTATTTAGAACTATTTACAGCTCTAACATTTATCAGAAAAATCCGAAATTTTATTAATTGATGGACATTCAGCGAATAAAAAGCTACTTTAAATATGGTCACTAGAGAGCATATTGCCTTTTAAATCAACTTTACACAGGCAATATTTTTCAATTTAATGCAGTAGTTGTTACAAAGCCTTTAACTTTAGAAAGAGAATTTGTTTCCAATGGATTCGTCACTCGTAATAACCTAGAGTAAATGTGTTAGCTTATTGTTATTTAAAATGATTTTTATCAAAACGCCAAATATGCATCAATTGCTGTATGAAAATTTTGGATTTTGATTGACTTCGGACAGATTGTACTTGCAGATAAACTTGCAATAGATTTCAGACGGAGGATCATTGTCTATCTTTAAAAAAAAAGAAAATTCCGTTTCTACAGAAACTATTAAACCTCCTATGACTCCAGTTTTCACAAAATAAGTTGATCTTAAGGGAAAAACACATTTATTTAGATAAGGAATTTATTTGTTAAAGTCACTCTTCTAAGGGAAAATGTCAAGTACATTTTTTATATAAAAATAATCGTATCTGAAAATTAAACATAAATACAAAAAAAAAGAAACTTGCTAAAAATAATTTAACAATTAAATTTCCGTAATTAAAAATTATTATTATTTGTATTATGTAGACTCCTCTTTCCCCCGGGAATAATTTATCCCCAAAATTACAGCAAAAGGATGAAAGCAATAAATAAATAACAAACTACAAAGGAAAACAAATTATAAGTTAAAACAAGGGACAATATTCTCCTTCTCTTTTCTACCAGTTTTCGAACATATTTTAACATACTCGTATACGAAACGTTGAGAATGTATAATGATATTCAAAAAATTCTCTATTTTCACAAATCTTCACATTTTAACCCCCCCTCCCCCAAGCTCAATAAATAGATTTCGGGAAAATGTCCGTTTGCGAAAAAGATCACTTGAAGACGCTTTAAACTAGACGAATGAAGCTTGGTACACAGTTTTAAAATTCAAATTCGTAGATTTCGATTATATTTTGAACAAAATCCATCTTCCGACTGTTCTGATATTACTTAATTTGATTACTACAAAACGAAGAAAGTTAAAATAGATTAGAAATTTTGTACGCAATTTTAGGTTTTTGTATAGACGGCTATCAAATTTTGTGTCAAATATATCAAAGGAGTAGCCGTCGTAGATTTGTATTTTTAGAAACATGTAAACGTGAAAACTGAAAAACGAAAAGACTTAAATGCATCAAAATTTGGTTCGTTATTTTATTCTGTAAGTGTAGTTTTATGTTAGAGTTTTGTTTCAATCGTTTGGGAAAAAAGTCTCAGAAGACCAAATTCAATTTTTGAGTATTTTTGGCCATATTCAGGAATTAATCGCCAAAACAACAACAATGATGATACAATAGATTCAGTAAAAAGCCAAATTCCCGCCAAAAATTAATATTTTGTAACTATTGTGTACCAATGCCATGTACGGCGTTCATTGGGATAACACTCCTGATGGTTTGTTTTACTTCAATCCGCTTCTGCATTTTCTCATAATAATTGCAGTTTAGAGAGAGATACGGGCAAATAGACTAACAGACATGTCGTCTATTTGATGGATATAATTCAATCTTTAACCCTTTCGCTACGGCTGCTCCGTCCGCCGAAGTACCGTCACTGAACGGAACCTCGCGCCGGAAAAATGCACAGTGCGCGTGGTTTCTTTATATATGTTGTTCTAAGTGTTAAATAGGAACTGTGCTGAATAAATCAATCATTGCTCTAATGTAATAAGTATATTTACATTTTTAATATGGTAGGACTTATAAAATTATTCAAATACAAAATTATAGATAACATAGGTATTTATATAATTACAAAGCTTAACGATGAAATGATTAATATAATTAATAGCGACATGAAAATTATTGAAATATAAAGTGTAAATCTAATACGTACAAAATATGTAATAAAATATGTAAAAACTAGTAATATAGTTGTTACCATCGACTCCAGATGGCACTTGTACAGATATTTTCGATGCCGCATGTATGCGGCGATCGTACCCAGAAGTCGTTGCGTGGATGCCGCGTATATGCGGCGCTCGTATCTAACAGTCGTTGCGTGGATGCCGCATGTATGCGGCACTCGGGTCGAAAGGGTTAATATTCAGTGAAAGTTTTAATGATTATATTTCAAGTTTCGTTTATATAGAGCTATGCGTTTAGGGGTTATCAGATGCAGATATCTCAGGAAAGAAAACAAAGACAGACGTAATCAGACAAGTCTTTAACCCTTAAAATGATTAACAAATTTAATGTAGAAATTATATTCCGAGTTTCATTTCTCTAGATCCGTACGTTTTAAGTTATCATATTCCCTGACATACAGACATAATTCCAATAAATCCATCACAAGGATCTGACAAATCTGAAACATGAAGTTTCATTCAAATTTCTTGTTTCTAAATTGTTTGGCGATTTATTGTATTTTCTCTTTACTTCCTCGATAAAATAAAAAAAGGGAAATTTTCAACGAATTTATTATTCCAAATAAAAAAAATTGAATTGTTTAATATATATAAGGAAAATTATATTTGTACTCTCATTATAAATGATATCATTATCTGAAAGTATATGAGGAAGCTGAAGTGAAATCATTTCCACTTTTAAAAGAGAAAAATGATTACTAGTAATAGATTTTTTTTTGCAGGAAGTCAAAAATTCTATTAATTTTTTAGAAGACAGCTATTCAATTAACTTTTAAATGATAGCGTTTTTTACCTATCAGATTATTAAGAGAAACCTATGTATTAAAAAGAGTGGAATAAAAATAATGCTGTTTAATATTTTATCTCATTCATTATCGTTTGCTACTTCAAGTTGCCGATAAAAAATCTGATCTTTTTTGCGCTTTTCCATTAGCCTTTATTCCAAATTATTTTTGATGCAAATGAAGTTAATCTTTATGTTAATTTTTCTGAGCCTACAAAAACGAACAACAAACTCGATTAAAAATGATTGACTTCGAAAAAAATTTCTTATCCATCATCTGGAACGATTTCAGTGATCAATTATTCTTTAGAAAATGATGTGTTCTTTTTTTATACCGCACATTCCATCTGGTGTTGACAAAAATGAAATGTATGCAAGGTTTCTTAGAAGTGATTTCGAAATTGGTTCTATGAAAATATTGGCTCGAAAGTCATAAGGAAGCTCAATGGAAAGTATAAAATTTAGAACAAAATAAAATAGAATAAAAAGTAAATTTTTTTTATTCCAACTTGCTTTTATCCTAAATTCATTCTTATTTAGGGTAAAAACTATTTGTCATAACTCCCATAAATTTAGCGTAAACTAGATGATAAAGAGAAATCCCAAGAATTGTAAAAATAAAAGTAAAAGTACTTTTGTTTGGCTTCTCTATGGTTTCTGAATTTTAAAAATTTTGTACCTTATAAATAAGAATGATTTTTTTCCGATTTCTTATTAAAAAAGGGTGAGAGGGTTCTTTCTTAGACTTTTTAATCCATATTATTATTTAACATTATCTGACTTCATGACAGCAAGTTTGGAACTACATTTTTTAATTATAAATATTTCTTTATTACACAATTGAGAACATCGCATGTCTTGACGTTGGGAGCTACACTGCATGTATCCCCCCGCGTTCTCTGAGAAGCTGGAATTCTGAGTCATTCTACGCCTCAGGGCTATTTTATGATTATTGGAGATGAAACGCACGTCACTCTTTGGCGCTCTCTCTCCCAGAAAATTAGAACGGTCGCTACATATTTACGAACGATTGCAACTACTATACAGACAGTGATATCATCGCCATATGCGCCCGTTTAAGGAGGAGAAGAAGCAGAAAAATAGAAATTATGTATGCTGTTGTTACTTATGGCACTTGCCAAGGACAAGCCCCCCTGCTGATACAGCAGCCGATTTAAGCCGAAAGAAGCGTCTCGTGTTTTTTGAAGTAGCGCCAACTAGGGCCAAGAGTACGACTTAGCTACACACTCACCACATTTTCTTGCACAGCCCCTTTTTACAGGGGGGCACAATCACACATCTCATAGATAGCACACAGAAGAACAACCATGCCCGAACCCGGGACTCTCATAACATGAGGAAGATGCGCTACCTCTTTACCAGAAAGCCGGCTTATGTCTGTATGTATCTGAATTATAAAGATTAAAATAAATTCTTAAACGAGGCTTATTCATTTTGGGCATTCATTAAAATTTTATGTGCAAAACTCGTGCGCACAAAAATAATGTGATATGCCATCAGGTTGGGTAATACCCAGATTCGCTGTATCAAGTCAACGCTAATGCCGGCATTTGATTAAGTATAGTGTAGTTGTTAATTTTTTCTTTTCCCATTCAAATGAACCCGAGTACTCGCTTGATATAGATTCTAGCACTTGCTCTGAGATTAAGATATATGAGATATTTGGCTTTCGATATCAGGGGAAGATTGGCACTGAGACTCTATTTTACCTGATAACTTTTATCATGTGAGAACTTGAAATAAGTAAGATATTGTGATTTATAGCATTCATAGCTGTTATACCCGATCATGTGAGAACATGATGTTGTCTTGGTTACGAGGTTTCGATGCCTCCAAAATTTAAGGGTAAAAATATTTTTACCTGCTTTTATCAGTATTTTATTATTAACACTAGATTTACCAGACCAGTCATTTTGACTGGTCGTGCAACTTCAATTCAAAATCTCTGCTACGTTAAACATTTGCTTTCCAAAATGATGTTATGACTTTTGTAGCTATAAATAGAGAATACATTTTATGAACTTAATTTTACTTTATACATGTTAGAAACAAATATACTTTTTGTTATAACTATTTATACCAGTACCAGTCAAAATGACTGGTGAATGTTTCTATGAAGGAATCATGAGATCGTGGAAATAAAAATAGTGCCCATACGCCTTTTGTTCTATACTTTATCGTTATTGAGCCGATTTAGGTGATTACGGTGTCCTTAGGATTTTTTTACGAGTACTTAGTCCAAGTGATCTCCAAACGTAATCATTCATCTTTACCCATACAGGTAAGAAGGTAAGAAACATTTATGTGTATTAGAATATATTCAAAAATATATTCTTCGGCAAATAGCCAGCCTGCATATCGTCAGCCCCTGAAAATGTCAAAAGGAATAAAAGTTTCTACATATTTAGAAAATGCAACCAGCATACCTCAGGATTGTTCAGATGTGGAAAGGGAATTATATGATAGCGACGGTGAATTATTAGATACACAAATTGATCCACAAGGCAATGATGAAAACAGTGCTATTATCTTGAGTAGTGATGAGGAAGTTCCTGATGAAGACACTATAGATCAGTCAAGTGACAGCGATTGCGAAAATATTCCAAACAAACGTACGATACGATACGGTGAAGTCTGGTTCCAGGAGGTGACCACTTCAAGTATTTTTCAATATTTTAGATTTAGCCGGAATAAATAGCTGGATATTATACAAAAACACAACAGGAGAAAATATCTCACGGACAGACTTTCTGTTTCGATTAGCAGAAGAACTTGCTTCAGAATATCAGACTTCAAGGACTAAACCATACGAAGCTGTTATACCAACTACAGGTGGCACGGTTTCTGTACGCAAATGATGTCAAATAGGATACTGAAATAACAACAAGACTACAAATATTTGCAATAAATGCAAAAAAAGTCTATACGGAAAGTGTACAAGTAACAAAATCTTCATATGTAGAAATTGTGAGCCTTTAAAACATTAAATGTTTTGTTATTTGAAGACGTCCATAAATCCGTTTTTGTATAAAAATTAAAATTGTTAAACCCTTTTCACCATTTTTCAAGAATGAATAAAGACTGGAAATCACGATGAGCATTTTTTCTTACACACCAGTCATATTGACTGGTTATGGTAGAAATAGATATATTTAAATGGCTGGTAAATCTAGTGTTAATTATTACGCATGCTTCTTTGATAGCAGACGTGTTTTCAAAATCCTGGCTTGCTTTCACCAGTATTGCTTTATTATTACGTATGCTTCTTTTACAGCAGATGGGTTTTAAAATTCTGTCGAACTATTATGTCATAGCTATTATTTCATCTCAAAATCGGTCGATCTCCAAAAGCTTTGTTTGCCAGTTAAAAAAATTGAAATTGAAAGTTAAAAGGATTATATATGTATAATATAAAGTTTCAAACCGGTTTAAACTGATTAAAGACTTTAATTAAATAAGACAAATAATGACTAAAAAATAATAATGTTATCATCTGATAACTTGAAATTTACAATCAGAGATATCATTTTCTTTATATTTTTGCTACTTTCATCAACCTAATCTTTCCCTCTCAATAGTTATTAAGATACTATCTATTAACAGATATTAGCTTAAAACCCTTTACATTCATCCAAATAGTTATTTTTGAAGCCCCATTAAAATGTAAGTATTCCGATTAAATTTAAAGAACTGATGACAAGAGTTTAATTTTTTTAAGTATTTCATCATATATTTATTTAAAAAATATTTATATTTTTAACTTTGAAAGTGTAAACATTTTTAAGTATTTTTTTTAAATTCTAAGAATTTTGTTCTTGCTAACCTCTTAATTTTTATTTGTTTTTGTCCAATTTGTTAATTATAATTCTGTTGTTTGAGTAACCTATTTGCTTCGAATAAAAAATTGTTTAATGCAAAATATGTTTATTGATTTATCGAAAATCTCATAATATTTATTCACTCAATAACATTATACAAACAGGTTATTGTAAGGAATAATGTATATAGGCAATTAGAAAATTTAACTCATGCTCAAATGTAGCACGAATCAGAACGGTCGACTAGCATTGGGTGATGTTATAATGATGCAGTATTTTATTTCATGTTCATACAAGTATCCTGATTCTTTGTCATATTTATAAGAAGTATTTCTCTGATACTTTATATCAAGAGGATACACTATCATCTTGATAATTTGTATGAGATTGTTACAGTATCACCCTCATACTGTAGTCAGAATTTTATCAGGAGGATGCACAATCACGCAACTCGATCCAAGACTCGAAGCTAATACTGATCTGAACACGATTCCATATTTGGATTTCGTTTTTTGGAAAGAGGCCTTGCTGTCTGCTAAAGTGATAACAAAATCTTGTTAAGAGTCGTTGCAGTCTGTTGAAGAGACGATGTGAATGTGGCCGTGGCCTTGGTTTTAATAGTGATTGACAAGTGGTTAGAAAGGAAAAAAGGAAAACTTTACTGATATAGTTAGTATAGAAGAAGATGCAGATTCTTCTTGTGGTATGTGCGCTATTATATTAAAAAAAGAGACTTTCATGGCCAAGGGAGAAATATGAGAACTGCTTACGAAGTATTAGACTTTTGAATTTTCCCATGCACAATAGCGATAACTAGACTGGCGCAACTGTGGTCAGAGGAAGGACACATCAAATTGGATAAGCTTAAATTTTTTTTCGGGTCGTTTAAGAGCACAAGTTGTTGCTTAGGGGTTGAGCTAGTTGTTATTATATGGGTTCATCTGATATTTTTCATGGTGATGAAAGAATTTAGCAAATATGCTGTATCCAATTTAATAAAAAGCAAAACAGTTCGTAGGATTTAGCAGCTGTTTGGAAACGGCGCTGTAGAAGTAACACAAATTAAGATATGATTCTGAGGATTCAAAAACAGCTATACACCAGTGGAGACAGACCAACGTTTGCCAAGGATACAAAATATTTGGAATGCAATTATTGTTGCTAGAGCAGGAAATTCGATAAAGGAAGGTCGTCATTTAACCACGTGAGAGATTCAGAAGAAGATGGGATTCAGTGAAGTTTCCGCACTAATAACTATTAATTAAAAATATGTACAGAATGACATTTGTACTATGACAATACTTGTGACATTATTCATCATATATGAGTGAGAATATTTTGGCGAAACAAGGTGAGCCAATCCACCTACTCTCTAAACAACTCTTATGGGTTGTTCCCGAAGTTAAAGAAACGAAAAAAGTAGAGAATAATATGAAAATATTACAAAATAAATAAAAATTACGATAATAAATTTCAAGTTATCAAGTGATCAGTTTTAATTCGTTATTTTCTTAATTAATTTAAGTCATTAACCAGTTTAAATCGGTTTTGAAAACCATACTGTCATGTCAGCAGATTTAAAGAGGGATTGATTCCTTCCATCCAAGGAACAAAAGTCAATGGAAACAAACTTTAAAAAAATTTCATGAACAAACAGTCTTTAGTTCCAAAAAAAGAAAGAAAAAGGAAGACATATTTTGGCATTAGATAAAATTCAGATGGAATCTCATCATTATTAACTTTTTTGTCAAGAATGAAGAATTAAAACATGAAATAAAAAAATCAGTAAATAAAAAAAAAACTTTCTTTAATATTTAAAAGCAATATTTTATCTTGCCTATTTTATCCCAGTTCTAATTTCAACAACAGATTTTGCTCTAGACATTACTATATACATGGGAAAATAGTGAATTTTATTAATAACTATCCGTCTTTGGCGACCAGCTGGTTCTCCAATCTTATACTCGTTGAAATTTTAATAAATAATATTTTATGCAACTCCTATTTTAATAACTTCTTCATCAAAATATTTTAAAGCTTCAAATTTTGATGGTCATATAATTTTTTTCATAATATTATAAAGGCCTTTTGTCATAGCATAATACGAACGCAATCGCATGCATGAATTTTCAACGCCAGTTATGGTAACGCAAATGCGTCAAATCTTCACTCCAGTTGGAGTTACGCTATGCAGATAAGAAATTTTAAATTTTTAAAAATTCATTTTTTGAACTCAAAAATACTTTAATGAATCCGAAAAAGCGATTACTTAACGATGTTTAAATGCAACAAACATTAAGAGGATAAACAAAATTGTTTGAAACAATCGGTCAAAAAAATATTAAGCCTAATCTTATTAAAGTGGGTTAAAAACTGAAACCTTACTCATTTGGCAGTGGGGAAATGAAAAGATGCTTTCGAGAGAAAGATAGTTTTAATTAATAATTAAAATTCTAATTAAAAAATGAAAAATGACTCTGATGTGCACATTTCCGGTCTCTAAGGTATATTGTATCAAATTTGATAGCTGTAAGTGAAACGGTTTGGCCTGTAGAAGCCAACACATACACATATTGAATTTTATTACAGATATAGATTACACCGTATTTGTCAAAACTCTGACCTTAGGCCTATTTGATGGTGTAAGCTATTCTCTCCGGAAACTGCAATATTTTAAGTATAAGTGGCAGATATGCATCATATTTCAAATCGGCAATAATAATACGTGATATATGAAACAGCAAATATGCTTTTGTTGCGAAATGTTGACCCTCATTATGACCTAAATGATAACCCCCAATATTCATCAATATGATCACAAACCAAGAATCATTGTAAAAACCATCACTCTTGCACAAGAATTTTAGCAACATTACAGATGGGGAGCTAGAATAAGTTGAAGGTAATGATAGCAGCATTTACCGATTGGCTTACTTCCTATTCAAAATTCAGTCTTACAAATTGAAGCCCTTTTGATTATGTCTCCAATAACTGAATATTGATTCAATTTTTCACGTTCTACCGCCAACCTAGCAACTTTACTGTTGGCGGCAGCTTTCATCGTTATTCGGAAAGATTGACGAATTCTCGCTCGTATTTCCTCGTCTTTTTGCTTCAATTGATATCGCTGGAAATGTCATTACTATTTTTTTAAAAAAATGGTAGCGTTAACACGCGTATTTCTTAAATATTCAGATGATTTATAGCTTAAAATGGAAAATTTTTCATTATTCGGAAAATATAAGCTAATCTGAAAGCTATTCGCTATGTTGCCACAAACACGGATTCTAAATGTAAAATTAACAAATAATATTGTTTTAAACTTATTTGTTGTTAGTAAAAGCTTTCATTTTTCTTATTATCTCAATTTCATCATTAAATGAAATATAAATACTTACTTCGACTTAAAATAATTTTCATTAAATATTTCAAACAATACTGGCAAAACAAACATTTAATTACGTGGGTTAGGTAATGGGGAAAACCATTTACTAATCACAAAAAGAATTTGGATACTAGGGAACAAGGGCCATAGCAGCTATAAGTTCCAAGAACTGAAATCAATCAATCAATCAATTAATCAAAAAAAGAATAAAAAAAGGAAATGTATACATAATTTTTTGATAATTTTCCGTTTGCCGGACTCAAAAAGAAAAAAAAATATCGTGTTTTTTTGACAATTCTTTGCTTGCACCGGTTATTGGGAAAGTAATAATTTTATGTCTTAGAGAGAAAGGTTTAAAGCTTCGATTTTAATCACGTACAATGGATTTGCTTTGACAGATATTCTTTAAAATAAAGTTATGCAGTTTTTGTTTTTGACGAAAAAAGTTGAAGATTAAAGATTTTAAGTACTGCTAAGTATATTGCGTAGTATATTTGGCTGCTGCTAGTATATTTGGTGGTAAGGAATTAAAAGTAAGGAAAATAAAAGTATTTTCTTAGAATGTTAATTTATTCTTAAATATATATAACCAATACGAATTAAAATATTTATATGCGTACATATTAGAATATTTATTCTTAAAAATTAAGAAAGTAACATAAAGTTAATATTGCATTATTTACTATGATAAAAACTAAAATTTGTGAGTAGCAAATCAAAATTGTAAATGCTGCAAATACACATTTACGTTTTATCAAAAAGCTGAAATTATAAATGTTAATCATCTGAAAATCGAAACAGAGTGTTTAAAAGCTTGGAACATTGAAATGCATAAGAGAAGAAAAAACTAAGTCGCAATAAATATTACGAGAAGAAACATTTTTAATATCGTTTTAGAAAATCTCGAATATATTGTAGATGTAATTTTAATGAATACCATTTACTTTGTAGAATTTTTAATAAAGTTTCGCAATCTTGCGGTTTTTCTTTTCATATTTGAATTTTTAATATAAAATGTTTCTTTCTTTTTAGTACATACTGATAAAAGCATATTTTTTTAAAAAGTTCCTTTTTTAATATTCATTATTTTTTCGCTGTGTTCTGTTTATTTGGAAAGATAATGTGTCAGCATAGAATTCCGGAATGAACTGTTGAAAATATTGTTATATTTATAAGATGGAATCCTCAAGTGGGAGGATTATGTATCGAACTTTTGTCCTTGATCTTGCAATTGTGAAACCGAAATTATTTATCCTCCGAATAGCCTCTAAAAATATACTCGTGGTAAAGAAAGCGATTTGCAAAATGTTTTTAATCGTCATCGAAGTGCGGTTTCCGTTAGATAAGAGTGTTATTCTCTGATAAAATAAATAAAGCAGCTTTATGATATCAAACCGCAATGGTATCATTTTTTTTCACACTGATAAAGAAAGAGGATTGTAGGTCGATATATTATTTAATATTTATAGTTTTATTTCTAAGCCAGCTTAAAGAAAACATTTTCAAGTAGCACTAATCGACATTTTTGAGTATTAAAATTGATTGACTCGAACTTTTCGGAATGGAATTTATTCGATGAATAAATTCTTTAAGTTCTTTCTTAATGTAATTTAGGGCGATGACAAAGTTTATTTTGAATATTTAGATTTTATAAAAGAGATAATTCAGAATAAATCGACCAAGGACATACCGAAAGTTATTAAAAATTGAATGATGACAAAAATTTTTATCAGTAATTAAACATCGATAGCTTTCTGTCGTCAGTCTTCTTATATATTTACATAATAAGGGGCATTTTATATAATGTAACACCGCGAAGAAAATCTGGAATGTATTTTGAACCTATTTTCTTTGATATTCCTTATGTTCTTTTTCGATACAATCTATGCATCTGAAACATGACTGAGTGTTATTGTATTGAGAAGCAAATATATAACTTTGATTAGGAATTTCCAGGACATCAGTATCTTCAGTAAATGGAGTTGAAATCTAGTTCAAGATAAACTTATTATTCCTGCCTTTTAAACAAATTGAATCTTTCACATAACCACTTGTGCATCAGTGCAAGGAAGACATCGGTATTCTTCATCGTTGTTAAAATAAACGTTAATGCCGGCGTTCTGACATAGGGGTAGCGTGTCTTCTCCGAGATCTGGGTGTCCGTTTCGGGCATGGTTTTTCTGTGTTCTATCTGTGAGGTGTATGAATGTGCCCCCTATGTAAAAGGAGGATCAGAAAAAGAGGGTACAGATGGACGCTACATATTTCTGGCTCTATAAGGATTGTTTATTTGCCATACATATGTTCACCATTTAACTTGTCATTTTCCCCCTTTTCGGTTGGTAATCTAATTCCCCTGTAAGTTCAACCCTTAGTCAACATTTGTTTCAGTATTCTAGTCCCCTCTATCCAGTTATAACTTCAGAAAAAATAGAACAGATTCGTGTAAGATTTGACACCCATGGCATTCTCTCTGGAAATCCCAGAATGCTGCATCGTCTCTTCACCTTTTTTTTTTCTCTTTCTCCCATCTTGTGCTTATGCAACTGGTTGGATAACTTAGCGTTATAAGCACCGGGGGCACAGGATGGCGTTATGTTATGTTATTTAAAAAGGGGTTGTGCAAGCAACCCCTTCTTACCGGGACGCATGAAGTACGACTTTTTAATGTGACGCACGAAGTTCCTAAGTCCTACCCTAGGTTCTAGTTGGCACGATTGAAAAACAAGAGACGCTCAATCGGCTTAAATTCGCAGACGGCCGTCATCTCGCTTATCCATGGGAAGTGCCATTAGTAACAACAATAAACGTTAATAGCCCATACAGTGGAACCATTGAGTGCCAATGATGGTTTGTAGAGCAATAAAGCATGTGTTTCAAATAAGAACTACTGAAATGCACTATTAACAAAAGAAGAGTTCAGAATTCTCGAGCGAAACTTCAGATAGATCTCTAAGTCATTGATAAGCCTCAACTGTCATCGACATTAAACCAAAATTATATGATGGTATTTTATTGGAGAATTTTTACTTCCTCTTATATGAGGTTTTGGGAAAGTATTGTAATCGTCAAAAAAATCGAACACGGAATTTTGAATGAATCCTCACATTTTAGTCCTCCCTGAGTTCGAAAAACAGATTTTTGGAAAATGTCTTCGGGAGTAAGACAAAGATAACTCAAAAACTCTTTGAGTTAATGGGGGAAATTTCGTATACAGTCTTTCGAAATTTTCAGATTTCTATCAAATATTGTACACAATCTGTTTAAAGGAAGTCTGTCCAAATATGCGTAAATTAAGATAACTACAAGATGTAGGAAGCTGAATAGATAAAATTGGATGTGCAGATTTGACAAATTGTTACGAATTTTTTGTAAATTAGATATAAATATTGTAAGCATTTATGAAATTTTGTATAAATATTTGTAAATAGTTTAATTATATGAACTTAGTTGTAATGGAATCACGTGCCGGCGAGAAAAGAACAGGTCTAAAGGGATTTCCAATGGAAGATTGACGTATTTGACTAATTTGGTCTTGTACGTATGTTGACAATATAATGAGGTCGCTACCGGATTTAACTACACGCTAAAATGTGTAATAGAATTTGAGAAATGAAGATTTGTTCACAGAGAATGTTGAAGAAATTTCTAGATTGAGCAAGCGGTTTCTGCATTCCTCCTGCCCACTTTAGTGCATTGCTATTTAAAGTGCGCGGCTTAAGGAGGAGAAGATATCAGTTCGGAGAATGAGCTATGTTAGCAGGCTTAGCTTGAGTGAGCGTCTTTTCTCTCGTTGACGTGTGTTCTGTAGCTGTGTTGTTACCCGAAATTAGCGGATTAAATGGAATTAATTCGCTGTGAATTTGTAACTTGTGTTGCATATATTTAATACACGTTTTCCTAGACAATGAAGTCTGCATATTTGTATCGTTCCTGTGAGAATTTTCGTAACAATATATAATGAGTTTACCTTTCTGCTAGTTGTTCAGCCAAATCCAACAAGAGGTTTACTCTCTGTCGATTTTTACTTTTACAAACAAACTCTATATCTCAAACGAGTTGATCCGTTGAGAACATCACCCCCTTGGCGCACTTTTCAAAATCACCAACTCCCCAACGTTCTTGCGTCTTATCCCGGAGGAAGATATCCTCCAATGACAACATCGGGCTGCCATATTTGCCGGTAAATATCCTTGGAGAAAAGGGAGTGATGCTCTCTCCTGTAGCACATCAAACGTATATCATAATAGATTTTGTGACAACAGATGTCTTTTTAACTTAAAGTGTTTTCAATCGCTTGGGGAAAACGCGTCAAAAACACAACTTTAGTTTTCGAATACTGTTATCAGTATGCCAAGGAGGAATCGCCAAAAAAATTCCCCTAGTATTATATATTAGGTTATGTAAAAATACCACAAGCGTTTAATATTTCATATTAACTAGAAGCATTTAATATACTAGCCGTCTATGGCGACCAACCGTTTCGCCAAACTTATTTCTTTTTAAAATATTAATTAAATATTTTGTGTCACTCACCTTTTGATAACGTTTTCATCAAAATATTTTAAAGTTTCAAAATTTGAAAATCATATAATTTATTCATACCAGTATAAAGACCTTAAGTCATAACGTAATATGCATCTCATTACTTTTTAATTCGCTCTCGTAGATATTCTACGTTAAATTAAAGTGAAAATGATTAAACTGTAAATAATATAAAAAATTCCCCTGAAACAAAGAATTTAAAAACCTAAAACAGAGACATTTAGCATTTAAATCTCACGTGCATTAAACAATTTCTTTCGTAATTTATTTTATTAACACAAGAGTTATTCGTCAAAATTTTCTCAGTCTCATCATGAAATTCAGTTTTTGTTTTATTTAAAAAAGTATTTAAATGCCGTGAATAACAACTTTCTATTTTGTTTAAGTCTACGAATATACTTCAAAAAATCATGAATTCTTAATTTTATATATACCTTTAGTCCCAAGGAAAATCCTACTAAATATCCTTGACACTTCAACTTTTAAATAAATTAATGAATGTTTCTGTCTTCTGCTATAAAATCTGATCACTTTGTGAAGTTTTGAATAAAATAATTTAGAACAATTGAACGATTTCTGTGGTATTGATTATCTCTAAGACCTAATTTTCTTGGATTTTTCAATTTCTTTTTAATTCCATTTAGATTTTAAAAACTTTTTAAATTATTTTGTTTTGTTTTGTAAGTTTTGGTTTCGTTTTGGGTGATTTTAACTTTTTCTGGTATCTTTTTACTTTAAAGTAATATTTTTCTTTTATTTTTGTGATACAATTTTATTTCAAAAACCTCTTTTCCTTGGGATTTTCGGGTCACGAGAGATCGAATTTTGACTTATTGTCAGCTCTCTCACAGAAAAAATCCCTGGTTTGAATCCTTGAATGAGGGTGACCCTTGAAAAAGTCTTCAGGCGGGATTCATTGTATTATTATTATTTATTTCAAATTTTTGCTAATTTAGAACAATTGACATTTTCGTAATCTTAGGCCAATCAGTCTTAAGAAATCCTGGACGCTGTGTTATCATCTTTGCAACGTTCCATGAAATGATCTTAAATCTCTTGTTTTTATTGAATAGAGCTATTCAAATTTCCATAAATCAGTCAGTTTTAGTGACAATTTAATGAATTACATCTCAAATATATTTATTCAAAAATATTAGTGTCTCAAAAATATTATGTTAAATATGATTCACAGAGTAGAGAATCCATGTAAAAGCTGAACATTCTTAATTTATTAGAGACTTTATGGACCCAAGTTACATAAAAAAATATTTACTTCATTTAAATCCTTTTAATCATGTATTTATATTATCAAAGATTTACACATTAGCCTTGAATTGAATTAACCTTAAATTAACCTTAATTTACCTTAAATTAAGCTGTTTTATTAAATTAATAATGTAGATACTGTAAATATATCGTAAGTGATCATAGAAAATATTATATTCGTTTATTTTTTAGATAATATATCATCATTTAAGAATATGGTGTTTTGGTGATGAAGCTACAGATTGGAAACGAAATTTGATGATTCATTGCTTTTGAAATATTAATTTTTCGTTTTTAAGATTATTAAAAAATGGTAAATCTTATTGCCACGTTTAGATACTTATCTCCAACGAAAAATTATAACTTTGTACGAATAACCGCGATGTATCCAATTCTCCTGTCTTAGGGGCAGGGTCGTAAGAAAATTTCATTTGAAGAAGCAAAAGGTGGTAAGCGGAAATCAAAACGAAACATCAAAGGGAGGTATTGAAAAGTGTTTGCATACAAACATATTTTAATTAAGAGATATATATATATATTAACTTTCATTTTCAATTTTATAGCTAGCAGAAGAAGTTTTAGAAATCGAAAAGTTTTAAAATAGTAAAAAAAAAAAACATTGAGTTTTTAAAAATTAACTATTTTGGAATACAAAAGTCACGTGATTATTTCACATCAGTTTAAACCGTATTTTCACCCCCCCCCCCAAAAAAAAAGGACTAAAGGCACAAATTTTGGAGCAATTTTGATCAATTTCGAGATGAAAAAAAAAGCATTTTTCTAAATATAGATGCATTCGTAATCTAATAGTCACGTGATTGTTTCAAACCGGCTGAAATTGGTTTAAGACTTTTTTTCAGCCATTGTTTGTCTTAATTATAATAATGGTCGGACATGAAGACTCGAAATTTGTGATAGCAGATTTCTATTTTTATTTTTGTTTCATTTCTTACAGACACATGCAGAAAATTACATTTTTATCTGCTTAATTTGCAGTAATAATTAATTTTTTCATTTGAGCTTTTGTCAATATGGTGGCAACATGTTGATAAAAGCTAATTTTTTTCCATTTACGCAAAATGTGCAAGTGAAGATTAAATTTTATTTCTTTTTTTGCGAGATAAATTGTTGAAAAATATGATTAAATTGTTTTTTTTAAATCATTAAAAGAAGAAATTTAATTTATTGGTTAAAACATTAGTATCTTTAAAAAGATAGCCTTTTGATCTTCAGCATGATGTATAAATCTGGTTTTTGCTGTAGTCTTTTCAGAAGTTATAACGAGAAAACGCTAAATTTCGCCAAATGCAATTTTTAGTTATTTAAATTTCTAATTAAGAATTCAAAAAAAAAAATCTCAAAAGTGCACATTTCCGGTTCCTAGGGTATATACGTGCCAAATTTGGAGCTGTAGGACGAACGGTATGGATTATAAGACGGACACACACACACACACACACTGAGCTTTATTATAAGTATAGATAACAGGGAATGCGTATTTAATATTTCCCACTAATTAATATTTCATGATTGTTATACACCAAAACAATGGAATGATTTCTATGGAATAAAAACTTTATTAGTGCGAAGAAAGTTTTGAGAAGACTGCTTCCGCTGGTTTTAAAGTTATTTTATCCTTATTTTGTCAATTCATGCTTCATCTCATATTATTGTACATTAATTGGCATTATTTGACTTTCACGCTCATTTTATTTTCAGATTTATCGCCAAAATCATCAAATTATACACATTTTTTAGCTAGCTGAATTACAGTCACTTTTCACGTCATAAATGACTTTACAGCTTACTACGTAGTTTATATTATAAAAACAAGATTTTAACAAAAATATAACATTTGTTCATAATTAAATTATTTCTCAAAAGCATTTACTCAAATTTTATAACTCATTTTATGTCGGATCCAAAAGGGATCCTTTTTACATTTATGAGAGCACATGCCTGCGGTTTTGTCTTGTGAATAGCTTTCGGAATTCGAATATCTCAACCTTCCTTGAAAAAAACTTTATTCAGCTTATTTGCTTTGAGCCGGTGTTACTTTTCATGTCCAGGTGCTATTTTTTTAATATCTAAAGGCACGCAAATATTTGCGATTAGCTGCTATTTCATCCTCTAAATCTTGAAGTACGTAAGATTCACGGTGCCTTTTACTGAAATAATCGGATACTACTATAATAAAAACAAACCAACTTAAGAGTTCTCCTTCAAATTTTCTCGCATATTTTCTAATAAAGGTGTTATCTCATTGAGCACCTTTCATGATATTTAAATACAATCGATACAAAATATCAATTTTTGGAAAGTTGGGAAATAACGAAATGTTACATATGTTAGTGAGTATAACACTCTCACTATCAAAAATCTCTACTAATTAAAAACATTCATCAAAGAACACACTTCTTTGGCGAGTGTTTTTGAGGATTAATCTCTAAATGTGTTGAAAGTATTTCTAAATTTAATTTTGGTTTTAAAAGTGTTCTTTCTACCAGATTGAAACAAAAATTTGATACAAAATTAGGGTTGTAGTCACAAAAATAACATACCAAAAATTTGATAGATTTAAACCATCGCGTATATATGTCTCAGAAAATACAGACGGACAGATGACAAACCTCTTTTTGGATTTGCTGAGAATTTGATTGTTGCTACATTACTGATGTTAAGTTTGTTTACTGAATTCTGTCTAACAATCTCTATTCGTTTTGCATTTATAGTGCTAACTTACTTTCGAATAGCTGGACAGACAGACTTTGATTAAAATTTGACAAAACTCTACACATTTGGTTTTAAGTTCGTATACTAAATTTAATCTCAAATTGCTTTTGAGTTACTTATGTCACAGACCGACAGACGGACTTTTTTTTCCAAAAGTGAGTTTTTCGAACTCACGGAGACCCAAAATGTGGACATTCTTCAAAATTTCAAGTTCGATTTTTTTGAGTTTATAATACCTTATGTATGCTTCGCCTACGAGAGAGTAAGAATGTCTAGATAGTATAGCTTTTCACTTCTCTTTATGAATTTGCGCTTGTGATTTTTTTTGCTAAGAAATAACAATCCCACATCAATAATCAAAATTTCTAATTATAAATTATTTTAATATAAAATAAGTAAATTTTAATGGCAAAGTAATCCACCAAAGAAATCGTATGAGTATATTCGCTGAAAATATCGAATTCATTTTCAAAAAGGTCTCCGTTTTGAATTTTCTTTCTTATAATACATCAAAAAATTTTTTAAACATAAAACTTATTTAGAAAAATATTTCTGATTCACACAAGCAAATCAAACTTATTATTTTGCAATAAATATCGTTTTGTTAATGGGTATCATGTTTATAATTTTCAAAGGGAACAACCTTTATAATAAAATATTTAGTATCAAAAATTAGAATCTCAGTATAAATAGGATTATGTATTTAGATATATTCATCATTTCACTTCCTGAAAAGGAATAAATTTAAAAAGAAAGTCCAAATATAATTTTTAATTTCTTGTATTCAAGTAAATAAAGATTGTAATCTTTATAAGAACTTAACTTTGAGATTTTAACGAATCCTCGAATTTTAGTCTCTTTAGAGACGGGAGAAAAAATAATTAAAACAAATTCGAAATTTTGTGATACTACTCCCACTGGTTAGAATTGTGTTTACTTTCTGTGGACATGATATATCAAAAACGTAAAAAAGCTATATGGATGAAAGTTGTTATGAAATCCCTTCATTAAAACCCTATCATTATTATTCCGAGTACTTCTCACACAAGAATGCTTAGAGTATAGCGAATTAACACTATTTTATCCGTTAACCTCGGTTAGCAGCAAAGCTATAGAACTTGCATCAAAAAGAAAAGTCGCTCTTTCAAGATAAACTAGCAAATGTAGCTCCTTTTCCAAACTGATCTGATTCTCTTTCTTCAGCCACGCCTTTTAAATAGCGTCCCACTAAAGGGGGCGGGGCAAACTCAGAAACTGTGCCCTCGTTCCAGGCAACTGTGGAACTTCCTCGAATATTCTATAAAAGCAAATCCTTATTTCTTAGCTTCCATAAGACATTTTAGCATGTAGTAAAAACCTTTAGTGACCTCATTACGTCGCCAACACACCTACATCTCCAAATTAGTCAAATATTGAGATCTTCTGTTGCAAATCCCCTTAGAATGGTTTTTTCTCATTAACGCGTGATTCCAGTACAGTTTATTTTATGCAATTAAATTATTTACACAAAAATTATACATATTTACATCTAATTTACACAAAAGTATACATATTTACATCTAATTAATACAAAATCCATAACAATATGTTGAGAATTCAAATGGTTTGGGGATATGAGATTGACAAATAAAATATCTCTTTCGATTGCAGATACGCCAGGATTATTAACCTTGTTCATATAAATCTCGTTACCATAATCCAAGTGCTTTGAAAGAAGTACATTGCAGAACTTTGAAGAGAGATAGTGACTTAGTTGTCGTCCTTGTTTTCTGATTGCGGTGCGAAATTATTCGAATCTTTTTTGACAACTCTCTTGAAGGTTCAAAGCAGAGAGAGAATCTAATAAATAAATTGCATATTTTAGTCAGTCTAATAAATACATTTTTAGTACTATGTATGTTTGTATACACGATAATTCACAATTGAAGTTATCTAAATTAATGACATTTGGGGATTTTCCCTTACATTAAGGGTAATTTCGGAAGTTCTTAGTCTGTCCTTGAACATATGAACACGGTTTTTCAAAAGTACATAGAACTATAGGAATGAAATTTGCTGAACTGAAATTTTATAACTGGAATTGTTGTAAATTAGTTGATACGAAAGTGATTAAATTCAAAAATGATACAAGTTAGGTGCTGTCGTATTTATTTTTATGAAGTAAATGCCAGAATGAATTTTTAACGCAAATATTACAAATTGGTATTGAATTTTGAGACAAAACCCTGACTAGAGAAGACTATGACTTATTTATATTTATTTTGAGATGAAACCTACCACAGAGATCGTATTTCGGAAATATAAGAGGAAACAGAAAGAATAAAACTGACAATAGTTGTGTAATTGCAGATTTACGAATTAAATTACATCTAAGATTCAGATATTTGCGTGAAATTTTATCATAAAAAATCCTCTTCACAACATGTTTATTATCATTTCCTACAACCTAAACAAACCACATTCCGAAGAGTTGTATATGCTCAGCATAACGTAGAAATAAGTAATTACTGTAATTAAAAGAAAACATGAATCTACAGAATGAAAAAATGCTGCAAAAAATGCGAATAGGAGAAGCGGGAGACGCATTTTTGAGATAAAAACATCCCTCACTGTGTAAACAGCGGATAAGTTCCTAATGACGTCCTAAGGTGAATACTAAGGACTTCTTAATAAGAAACACACGGTGAACAACTGAATACAAAGAGGTAGTTAGGAAAATTCGTGAAAGCGGTTTAAATGCAATAGAAATGTCATTTATTCTAAAAAGGGCACCTAGGTAAATAATATGTCATTAGTACTAATCATGTATTTCTAATACGGTAAATTTTCTATCAATGTAAAGCATTATATTTTTTATTTTAATTGTTTGAATCAATAAATTGACTATCTTTTAAATTAGATATCTTGAACTTTTTTTGGTGGGAGGGGGATTATTTCAGTACATCTAGTACGTAGTCTGTATACCGAAGCTGGTTTATTATTTTGTTTAGGTAAGTTAATTTCCCATTCCTGAAAGCAACACTTGGGTTATTTGGGGGTGGACCTCGTAATTTTTAACCACGGTTAGATGATGAGGACGACATCTGAGCTGGCACCTCTCTAATCTTCCACACCACAATATTGGGAGAGTGTTTGTTTCCGATGGATTTAACGTGTACCAGACCACTTACACGATGGTTCTTCAGTGAAATCGCGTCCCGAACCTGAAAACCTTTTGTTCCAACACTTGAACCTTACCACTAGGTCACCGAGGCCTCCTTGCCGAATTTGGATTCAATCTGCTGTCTGGTTTCAACATTGGAATGCTCTTAATTATAATAATTTAATAACAGCTGGCTTACATTTTACTTGAGTCAAGACAATTGAAAATAAGATAAAATCTGTTGTTAGTGCTACAGAAACTTTGTGAAATCCGCTTATTGGTTATATGATGAAAAAAAATTCAGTTAACTGAAAAGCAAATATCACATAAAGACGTTTTATTCATCACGGAAGCTTTGACTTGCAAACTACAAAACACAGCTAAAGGGTGAGTAAGATCAGCAGTTGTAAGAAACACCTACACATAGGCAGCAAATGACTATAAAAAATGGGAATAGCACAAAGCACCAAAGGAAAATTCTTGAAGTAGAGACTTCGCTCGTCTGCTATTCTCCACAGATTGAATACTGACCCACTTCAACTTTGTTTCCCCGCATTTTATAGTTCTTATGACAGATAAAAGAAGCTTCTACAAACATCGTCGAAACTTACTTCCTGTTTATGGTCCTCCAAGCTTCTTGCAGCTTCCAGAAACTTTGATGTTGTCGTAGAATTCCTCGCCATGAGTGGGAGTCACGCTTATAAACGATTTAGCATTCGTTCGGCTTTCATCAAAGTAGTCCGTAAAATTGTCTTCCTTACTATTAAACAAATTGCACTGGAAAGCAATATTACAAAATTTTAATACAAGAAATAATTATTTTTGGCACACATTCACTTCATCAAAATTTGCATGTTTTAAATAAAAAAAATAATAAAATTAACTAACATGGGTTTGGAAATTGAAAAATTTGTCTAAAAGACAGCGCTTCTTAACACATGTCATGATTTACGCCCACGATTCGAGTCATCTATGCAATAAAATGTTTCCTTCTTTGTTCTCATTTATTTATAGCGTGTTAAAGAACCTGTAATTAGAATATATGAATTAATTTAATTGTAGATGTGAATCACAAACAATTCGCTCAGAAGATCACATGTTAAGATTTTTTATGCAAATAATTTTTAAGTAAAGGAAAACTAATATATTTGTTGTTGATAAATGTTAATATTTGTTTAAACTTGAATATTGAAAGAATTAGGAGATTGGGATTTATAGCACCAAAGGCTGTTATTCCCAGATTCCAAATGAAGAGAGTAAAAGCATCACATCAATAAACACCAAGAGCGCACACAAACAGCCAAATTGATGTTTCAGTCAGTTGACAGTTACGTAAAAGTTGCACTGATGTTATTTCAGCCCATTTTCTACTACAGTTCCTGTGGAGAGATGAGATGATACTACAGTTCCAGTGGAGAGATGAGGTCCAAAATGACGGGGAGGGGCATGTAGTATTTGTTTATCATTTCAAAATGAAAAAAAAAATTTGTATTCCAAATTGAAAAAAAAATTATAACATTTTAAGGAAATAACCTGAAACGTTTGAATAAAAATTTTGTTTCCAGTTACTTGCTTTTCCAGTAAATCTTCAAGTGTGTTGCTTTTCCAGTAAACACCAATTGGGAAACCCCTATCTCATAATTTAGGTTTACTGGAACCTAATCATGAGATAGGGGTTTCCCAATAAAAATAAAAATTTTAATCCGTAGGAGAAAAATAATTTTTTTTATCTACACTAGAATTTCAAAAAATCGTGCTTTTAATAACTCGTTGCCATTGCAGGTACAAAAACTCTGATTAAAAAATTAAGTTAATGACTACAGCCAATAAAGCCTAGAAATATGTCATTTTGAGCACGTGATTATACGAAATGGAATGAATAGAAAATATGATATTTTTTTGAACAATTGATGCAGGACAAAGTTTTTTTGGATCGTTTGCAGTACTAAAGTGATTCATTCGATGAAACCATTAAAATGAATAAAAATATAATTTAACTTGCACGAGAAAATGGGGCTTGGCCGTTCAAGAAATGATGTTCTGACATGATACCTTAAAATATGCATAAAAGATTGCATTTTAATCTTTTTTATATTAATTGTAATTATTAAATAAAAAGTAACTAAAATAAAAAAAAATTATTTATTGATCTTAGTAGGAATTGAATAAATTTTTTATATTACTTATTTTATCTAAATTTAGTTACATTAATTTATTTACTCAAGATTACCAAAAAAAAATTCAAATGAAAAAAAAAATTAAACTATTTCGAGGTTTTACAATATTATGCTTTTAATGTGTTTTTCTTCCCAATTAATATTCAAAATATAATATCATAATTTACAGTTAAAACGTTACAATCACATTTAAATCATTGACGATTTTTTAAAATTCAAAATTGCGTAAGAACAATTCTAAACTAAATTTTTACTCAATAATTTTTTCTATGAGGGGAGAAAAGAAAACTTTGGGAATAATTAGTAAATGAAAATTCAGTTAAAGATAGTAATAAATTATTCAAAATAATTTTTATAGATATAGAAATTTTTAACTGAGAAAGACCTTGAAATATTTTGCTATTCTAATATGTTTTTTCCTTTAAATGATTTGTTTGAACTATCAATAATGAAAGATATTCTTTGTTGGAAACATTAAAGAAGTTCTTTATTATGCGCTCTGATTATATCACCCAATTGCACTTGATTAAGGTTATTTACAATAAATGGCATTTAATTACAATACAAAGAGATCGCATGTGATTTCTGAAAAAGTTCAACGATCTGAAAAAGGATTTCTTAATTGAACAAATACAATGATCGCTTCATTGTTTCAAATCAGCTTTCACTTCTGCCATAAATCAGGTTGAATCGCAATCATTCGCTTAAATTTAGAATGATGGCAAAAAAGTATTTCACACATGACGGAACTAAGCGAAAAGCATTCACTTTTATTTTCAGTTCAATGATCCGTATTGATGAAGTAAAAAAAAAAATCAGTTTAATGAACAATAATGATTGTATCCTTAACAAATGAGTAATTATCAGGGCTGACATGTTTTGTAAACATTAAAAGAAAACAAATCAAGTTTTTCAAATGGTGAAATTTTGAGTGGTCTTAGAGTCGATTCATATTAAACACTGAAACAAATAAATGCTGGAATTTATATAGTAATTTGTTTACAATCAAAATTTTCTTTGTTGAGTTTATATTTTGTCCAAATACTTTTAAAAGAAGAAATGTGCAATTATTTTCTGTATTTTTAGCTAAGATAATATTAAACAAGTAGTATGAAAAAAAAATTAGTAAACTCCTACTTAGATCAACAAAGAAAATTTTTATTTTAGTTACTTTTTATTAAATAATTACAATTAATATAGATATGTAGATAGATATGATAGAATCACAATATTAAGTGGCAAAATAGAAGGAGAGTTTCCTTGCGATTTTCCCATTCTCCTTCTCGAATTTTTTTCTGGGCACGTAGCTCAATCTTAACCCTTTAACGGTCATAAGGAGTGGGCAGTGGAAGAAAAAAGTTCACTTTTCCCACGAAAAAGTATTCTCTGAATTCCCACGAAAAAGTATTAATGTCAACTGTCAAACTTTTTAATGTCAAACTGTCAATTTACAATCATAAATGTTGCCTGAATTAAAAAATATGGATGTTGAACGGAATTTCGGTAAAAAAAATTATAAAAATCATGGTGGTGAAAATATCGCCTCTAACTGATAAAGGGTTAAGGTCAACTAGGGGAAGTGACCAACAATTGATGACAAAGATTTTAAGGAGAGAAATAGGAATTGAATCTAAAGCTTAAAATTTCTTTAGTTTTATTTTTTGAGAAAAATCCTTCATTCTATCCACTAAGACACAACTGCTGACTCACTCTCGAAAATCATTTGGATAAAACGCATACTTAAAGCAAAAAGTTTATTTACTTTTTACTAATTAATTACTATTAACATTAATAATTTATCAAAAAATGATCGATTTTTTTGCAAGAATTGAATTCGAATTCTCGCATTCTTCGCAAAAAATATTGGTTCCTTGCATTTTATCGATTGAACTACTGCCTGTTGATTTAAATTTTCATTACAAACTGCTAAATATATAACGTATTAAAAATGTATTAATATTTGAAAAAAAACTGTATTAACATCAAGTGTCATTCAATACCAGTTTAAAAATGCATTTGAGCTCAAGTGGAAGATTAAAAAGTATTTTAGGAACGACTGAAAATTTGAACAAAATATATAAATATATGTAGAAAGATTGTGATCTAATAGCAGGAATTTGAAAAAGGGTAGTTGTACTTGGGAAATATTTACGACATTCAGACGAAACAATCTTGAACTATTAAAATATTCTGTATCCAAAAAGCCGATTTTATGCTTTGATATGTAGTTGTTTGTACTGTAAGATCTAAAGTATTTTTGAACACTCTGATATAAATAATTATATGTTTAATTGATTATAAACATTTAATGTTTAATTGAAAAAGAATAAATTAAATATGTTCAGAAAACGATTCTTCAATTTAGACTAAATAGGAAATGCTAAAGAATACAACCGATTCTAAAGTAAATAGAAAATGACATTTAATAAATCAAATAACATGAGTGATGTAATAAAATTTGTTTTTAAAATCCCAATATAAGGCAAACGGTAGAGCAAAATAAATAGAAAAATGGACAAATATTTATTAAAAATGTGACTCAGTCTCAACATTACGAACAATAATTGCACGATGCGCAATAATTTCAATTTTTAATTGATGCTTTACAATTTTTATATGAATATATATCGCCATTTTTAAAATTTTTTACTTTCTGTGCAAAAAAAAGTATTAGAATCGTCAAAAATTAAAAAATCGAACTTGAGAATTTGACAAATCTCCATGTTTCACACTCTCATAAATAAACATATTTTTTGGCTTTATATATATCTCTTTATCTGACTGTCTGCGTTTTTATGAACATAATAAGACCAAAATATTTTAGCTAGAGGAAAGAAATTTAATACATGGATTTAAGACAACATGTATAGATTCTATCAAAATTTGAACGAAAAGTACATTCAATGGATGTTTTCTCATGTATAATTAAATGCGTTTCCTTCAAAACGGAAAGAGCTAGATTAATAAAATTTGGTGCATGGGTTTATTATTTCAAGTGTAGACCATTTTAAAAATTTTGAATCTGAAACAGAATATTAAAATTTGATTGTCCCTCGGTCTTCCGCTTGCATGTAAACTCAATTTCAAAAAGCAACTAAATTCGGTATGTGATCTTGTGATTATAATTTCATATCAAATTTTGTTTACTATCAGTCAGAAAAGGATGTTCAAACACATATTCGAGCTAGAGGCAATAAAAATCAGAAGTTTATATTTTGTAACTCATATTTGCTAAAGTCATGCAATGCATTTATGACCTTACTGAAGGTCCACAATTTTATGGGGAATTATTATATATTTATTCGAGAGAATGCAAGAAAGTTCTGTAGAGACCACGCCCTAAGATTTCTATTTTAATTACTAGCCTCAAACGAAATGGCAATGCTTATTAAACTACGATATAAAATTTAATAAAAGTTTCCGAGTAACTAAATTAAAATTCGACTGAAATAATTTGAATTAATTTTTATGAGCAAAATCCAAAACAAAAAAGACGAGTTTTTTTATTGTAGCGAATAGAAATAAAAGGCGCACAGTTTGTTCTAAATTTGATTCACTTTACAGCGTATTAAGTAAACGTAAATTGAATACAAAATTATTTGAAGATATAGGATCATCTAACTTGAAGAATTATTCTTGATGGTTAACTAATATCTAAAACATAAACTATTCTTGGTAGTAAGCCTGAGTCAATATTTCTTTTAGTTATTGAAAGAATGCAGACAGTATTTTTCCTTTCTTAGTAGAAGTTACTTCCTTGTACTTATATATAAGCTGAGTAATGAAAAACCCTGCGTTTGTGGTTTCTTTAGAAAAGAGAAAATGATGTTGGAAATTTGTCTCGCATGTTATTATTGATAGGAAAAATTCATCAATAAAAGATCCGAGAAGAGGAAATATTTGTGTAGAAAACTATTCGAGAAGCTAGTTAAAACGAGTTTTAACTAATTCTTCTTAAAAATGACCACAACGAAATAAAAATTAATCGTCTGCAAATTGAATAATAGAATTTGTTGCATTTCAGGAAACGAGATATTATTAAATCTATAATTTCTTTTAATTAATATATATCCTTCTAAGAAATGAAATGAAATTTAACTGAATTTTACTTGCATATCGTTTAAAGGGGGAAAAATACTATCAATATTTAAAATTCCGAAATTAAATAATATTTAATTCAGTTACCTTAATTAAAATTGCCCAAAATGTCTTTTCCTTTCCTCAATAACTTTCGGAGAAATTATTCCAGAAGTTTTAAAAAATTATTTTCAAATTCGAAATTTTACCATTTTACTGATAACAGTTTCGTTTCTACACATTATTTTTCTTAATTGTTCTTAATTTTTTCAAGAATTTATGCTAACTTTAAATTTTTCATCAAGTATTTTCTAAAATTTGTTTTATTTTATTACTTGACATTTAATACATTTTCATTTGTTTCAAAGTAGTGGCTTATTAATGTTGTGAAATTGAGAAGAAATCGGTCGCTCAAACGAAAGTAGAAAAGTAAAACTCCTTAACGCTACAGATGTTCTAAGTCAACAGCGCTTAAGGCTATGATAAATTAATATTTGACCTTTTCTTTACATAAACACCAGAAGAAATTATTTTTAAAAAAAGTTTACACTACCGTAAAATTGGAAATTTTGCTTTTCAGCGATAGAAATTTCATTTCTTTACTTATTTTTTCAATCGTTATTAGTTCTTTATAAAATTTAACGCAGGTTTTCATGAAATAAGGAAATTTATCAGTATCTCTTTATCGATTACTGTACCAGGATTTTAAACTTTTGTAAACTTGTGGGCAAGGAACTGAAATTTTAAATTTCAACTTTCTCAAAAATAGGCTTTAGAAGACTCAAAAATATTGGTAAATGGCTGCAATTTCGAAAAAGACATTTTTAAACCTCCAATTAGTCACTTTTTGTTGATGACTTTTTCAGCTTTTAAAACTTTATGAAGGCTTTCTTTTTTCAAACTTGAATAAAATTCTTTTTAAAAAATAGTTTAAATTGTTTGATACGACTGCAAAATCTGCGACCTTTTTTAGATGTTTTCTTCAAACATTAATACAAATCTTTTTAAATGTAAAATTGGCTGTTTAATTAAGTAAAACGTTTTCAATGACTAGTGTATTCTGACATAATACATTGAAATAGGCATAGCAGATTTCAATTTTTACTTTTTTTTGTTCTTGTTTTTTGTTATGTTCTTTTTTCATGTTAAATAAAGTTTCGTTATATGCTACTGAGCTCCTTGAACTTTTGAGTTTACCAACTGCATTAGACTTTTGATGTTTCGAATTTTTGGATGTTCTTTTATTACATATTTTTGACACTTTCCAAAAAAAAAGTATTTATTTCTACATGCGTTAAAAAAAATCCCGAACTGTTGTTAATTTCTATACAACAAAATTAACATTTTACAAATTGTGTGAAAAAAGTTTGTACTATAGAAAAATTAATTATTCTGAAACTCTTTTACCCAAATGGTATTTTAAATAACATTTACTTAGATAATCATGAAGGAAATTATCTTTAAATAAGAATTTAAAGATATTTATCCATACAGGTTATAATCAGACGTAATTCTATATTATCTCTAAGAATAGAACACTTCAAGGGATTATTTATACAGCAGTGTTTAATAAACTCTTTTAAAATGCATTGGCTTATCATTTAACATGCTGGTAATATAACGAGTTTCTTATTTTTGTTTCGTTTTCAACTGAATTTCAGAATGAAGTATTGGATATCAAATATAAAGCTGAATAAACTATTCGATAGCTCTAAAATCAGTATTTAAAATTTCGTTGAATTATACAGAACAGAAATGAAAAGACACTCTACATTAACCTTTCCAAAATGAAGGTTCCTTAACCTTCATACACATAAGCCTGTTATTTTCTCCTAGTATGCATGTCGACATAAGAATTCAAAATGTGTTATAATTCGCTATTTAATATTCACACAGTTTAGACAGATTTTTAAATTTATTTCTGCACAGAAATTGTAGAATTCTATGAAAGAAAATCATTTGCTCTCACGGAATAATATCGTTCTATATATTCACATTTAATGTAGACAGCTGGAGTAATAAATACCAAAGGAAGTGGAGGCCAATAGCAGCAGAGGTTCTAAAACCATAATTCTTCTAGCTTTGTTCTATTAATACTTCGGTTTATTCTTTGTATTGCGAAAGCTTTTCCAAAAAATTTCCCATATCAGAAGAAAAGATTTATTAACATAGTTAAATGATTATTTTTTTACTTTTATTTTTACTCAGTATGTACCAAGGGGATATATTGTAATCGTTAAAAATTCCAAATTCAAGATTTTAACATTTCACCATGTTTTAAAACAAAAATGAGTTTAAAAAAGGAATCTTATGAATTATTTCTGCATGTCTCTGAGCACGATAGTTCAAAATGAATTGAACTAAATATATCAAATTTAATTATGGACTTAACGTCGAATTTGTATACTTTTGTCAAATTTTGAAGGAAATCTATTCAATGGAAACTTTGTACACGACTTGCAGAGTACAAGTGAATTCGATAGTTGTAAAACGTAAAGACATAGAAAATTAATATTTAAAAGCATATGCTTATCAGATTTTGTAAAAAAAAAAATCTATCCAAAAACAGAACCGGTGTTTGTTAGTACCGGTTGTTGTTGGTTTCGCGTGTGAGGTATTTGAAAGATCCCCCCCCTGTAAAAAGGTTTGTGCGCGCGCGCGTGTGTGTGTATGTGTCATTTTCATATGAGCTAGAATTCTAATTTCGGTGTCAGGAGCCTTTAACTTCAGAACTTACCGCACAAACTCGTCTTAAAATCGCTGCTTTCGCCAGCGGGCTTGTCACTGGCATAAGGAACAACAAAATTTGCAAATTTGAAATATGAAAAATATAATCTAGACCATTTTAAAAGTATTCAAGGATTTGAAATTATTTAAAGATCAATCGTAGCTTTGTCGGGGTCCTGGCACAGATGTAGCTAGTCTTCCTCGGGATCTGGGTGCCCCGGGTTCGAGTCAAGGTTAGGGCATGATTGTTCTGTGTTCTGTCTGTGAGAAGTATGAACATGTCCCTCTTCCTCATGTAAAAAGGGGCTGTGCAAGGGTGTGTGTGTGTGTCATCCTCTATTGAGCAATAAGTCAGATTTCTGCTCTTGGGTGCTCAGTGGTTCATAACCGTAGAAGCTACTGCACACCTATTTCCGTTGTAAAGCGGACACGTCATCAACATAAATCGTAGCTTTAATTATACCTCCATTTAATCGTCTTCAAAATATTTCGTACTCCACCTTAAATCTGGTCTTTACGTCAACGCTAGGTTTGGTCTTATGTTTATGGTCTTTTCTCAACAATAAGTACACTTTTTTCTCAATTACATTGTTTATAATTTTTGTCTATTCAACATCAATTTTTCAAAACCCATATGGATTCGTCATTTCATTTCCTATAAGATAAGTTAAGGTCACCTTCACCATTTTGGGACCTACATCAGCAAATGACCCCATTTTGGTGAGCGTAAATGCCCTTTAAGGCGACGAAACCAAATGTTACGTCGTTAGTTTAAATAATATGAATAGTTACATAGATATTTGAATATTAAAGTGAAATTTTCTGCTTTTGCACCGAGATTTGTTAGTTAATAATGAGACAACTAACCGCTTGCCTTATTATCCCGAAATATCCCGCGTTCGTATATATTGCAATTAATTACTATCCCGAGAAAACACGGGCGAAACAGAATTTGTTAGTGCGATTTGTTTTATCATGGTTTTATTCAGCCTGGAATGTGCAATTTTGATTGGCATCTAACTGAATTTTATTGGTTTTGTAGCTCTTTTGGCGGGATCAGTCTTGCCAATTGTATAGTATACTTTGGCTTGGCGATTAATAATGTATAAAGAAGGATAGTTGCGTTGAATGTAGGGAAAATAATGGCGATGATGCAAGATAACGAAAGCGATGATCTTTCAATTAGTGATTATGAAGAGGTGGACATTGAAAACAGTGGAAGTGATCCTTCTGTATGTAGCCTTAGTGAAGACGATAGTTCAAGTGGTTCGGAGTCGGACGATTTGCCCGGCAGCTCGTCAGGGGTGTTCAATTCAAAAAACGAAGCTGCCACCTGCTCCTGCTCGTTTTACTTTTACTGCCAACGCAGATATGAATTTCGATATTGATATCCCTAATGTCTTGAAGTTTTTCTATTAATATTTTAATAATGAATTGATAGAGTAGATACCAGGGTATAGAATGTCAGGTATCACTTTGCGTTATCTCTTGTTTCAAAAACCATCATACTAAGACTGATATTTAACTTTTTGTCCTTTGCCCGAGATAACGCGGGATAGTAGACTAATATTAAAATTAAATGCTTTTACGCCTGCCAAAAATTAAAAACTCAACTTAAAATCTACACATTTTGTTTTGTTTCGTTTCCTAGTATTTAATAAAAAAATAAAAAAAAATTATTAAAATGAAATCTGCTATGCGTATTTCAATGTATCATGTAAGAACATCATTTCGTGAACGGCCCATCACCACGTGCGAGTTAAATTATATTTTTATTCATTTTAATCGTTTCATCGAATGAGTCACTTTAGTATTGCAAACGAGCCAAAAAAACTTAGTCTCGCATTTATTGTTTTAAAAAAATATCCAATTTCCTATTTATTTCATTTCATATAATCACCTGCTCAAAATGACATCTTTTTAGGTTTTATTTTCTGTAGTCAATAACTTATATTTTTTTTAAAATCGGAGCTTTTGAAAATGCAGTGGCAACATGTTATTAAAAGCTGATTTTTTTTATATGCTCGTGCATATAATAAAATTTCAATTTTTCGCCACCGGATTTTTGTTGACGCCAGAAACCTCATCCTCAAGGCAACATCATGTTCTAAGATGATAAAAACGTAGTGATGTTTTGCAATTTTTTTCAAAAAAAAACTCTATGGGAAGTGGTTAATAGTCAAACCCCAGTGTAGAGATCATTGATTAGTTTATCTCAAAATGTAACATCATTATAAGTATTAATTTAATTTATAAGACGATATTTATCTAATACATTGGTCACCGGGGAAGGAAATGTACTTCATTTATAATACATTTCTTCTTAAGCTTGAAAAAGTTTGTCCAAAATCATTGTTCATAGCAAAGAATATACCGAAGTTTTGTTTCACTACTTTCTCCCAAGTTTAAAAAAAAAGCAACGCCAAGACTGTCAGCAGACATTACACATAAACATTTTAATAATTTTATTTTAACTTTTTAATCTTTAATGAGAGTGACAAAGGGATAAAAGAAATATCATTTCAATGGCTAGACATTTTTTTGTTGATATGTTTCTGTTGACAGTGCTATTTTCCCGCATAAGAAAAACGAAAAAGAAAACTTGTTCAAGGTCGTGATCTGTTTGTTAGATTTTCATCATAAGTGCGGAGACATTTACGATTCAATATTTTCATGAGAATAATGGCTTCAAATTCAGAATTTTATGCTCTGTTTGCAAGACTATTTCGCTGAAAAATTCGTGCTTCAAATATTTATTGTGTAAAGATGAGTAAAGATTTTTTTCTATCGAACAATACAAATGGTGTTTAGAATTTCTCAACTAAATACTTTCTTATTCAGAATGCTTACCTTATTTGAGAAAAAAAAATGATTATCAAAAAAATATATATCCTAGAAAATGTTTAGAAGAAAGCATTGTCATATCGTTTCAAAAATCGTACATAAGCATGGAAAATTTCTTTTTAGGTATTTATGAAATCGAAAATTCTAGTTCAAAACTATTGTTATCACATTGTTACGAAAAATGTAAGTTAAAAATGCAGTGCATTCTTAATTGATTCAGGGAGGGAAAAAAACTGTTGGAAATAAGTGAAAGAAAACAAATCACAGTTGTTGTTATTATTTTTGGTACTTTTTCTTTCAAGCTCGCAGACAGGTCTGTCAGCGATTTAAATCAATTGAGCTTAGTTGGCATTCGTTTTTCAGTAGTGCCAACTAAGGCCAAGAGTACCGATTAGCTACACACACGTCTCAACCCTTTTTATGGGATGGACTTCATTCATGCATTTCATTCATTCATCCACAGATCGTAATTTAGATCTGGAACAGAAAACGATAATCTCTGAGTCAGTACCCCATTACTCTCGACATGGAGGACTTTGTGACTATGACAGATATAACGAGAACCAGCCACCACTCACTCGGGGAATCCTCGGTCGGCGAGGTTCGATCTCAGAACCTGAATGCGAGTCCAACATCTAACAACCAGGCTATCCGAGCTCACAGATCATAGTTGTTTTATTGAATAACTTCTTTAAGCTTTCCAATGAAACGCTGACGGATGAGTTAATCAATTTTCTAATATATTGATTGAATTGTCTTTTTCAATCCTTTTTTTTTCGTATGCAAAATGTATAAAAGAAAATTATTGTAATCGTGAATAGTTGCAGTCTTGAAATTTTGGAGAATCTCCACGCTTCAGACATCCTTGCATCTGAATAAACATTTTTAGCATTTCGTCTATCTATGAAAAATGTTTTGAAATAGACGAATAAAATTTGGTTCATAATCCTTACATCAAATTTCTAAGAAGAAACAAAACAAAAGAATGAAATTAATAAGCAGGAGGTTTATTTGCCTTTCTCTCCGAATTCAAGTAAATACAATAACTACAAAACTTAAGTATATAGATTAATGAATTTTAATAAAGAGTTGTTGCATTTTAAATGTGGATTCATATCGAACGAAATTCCTGCTTTATATAAATTATTAGCAAGAATTAAGCTATCCATTTCAGAGGGCTGTAAAATGCGTTTTATTAGTCTAAATAAGATAAAATTTGAAACATAGATTATTCAGATGATGAAATTTACAGTTATTAATTAAAAATGTAGTACAGAATTCACTAATAGGTGGTACTGTAACACAAATTTCATATATTCAATATATGAAACATAATTTGCATTACAGCATATATCATTACGATTTTACTTTGAATAAAATGGCTGATTCTGAGTGAACATTAGTTTCTTCTTTGTTCGTCATGCCTATGTTGCATGAAAAGGCACTGCTACGGAAATTGTTCTACGAGAAACAACAAAACTTCGTTGCAGCTCCAAAAGAATTTAGTCGAATGAAGCATATATGGAGAGTTACAATATCTCCAGGTGTCCTATGCAAATTGATGCAGCGATTTGAAAAAAAAAAACTGGATAACTTGGCATTTTTCCAGGCAGAGAATGAAAAAAAATATATCGTTTTCCAGCGTCGAAAAGGTTGCACCCGCTCTCGTTGAAGTCAGCAGTCAGTCGCCGCGTAATAGTGTGGGTTTGCCATTTGTTTACCACCTTGTAATTGTGCCCTTCTGCATTACTATTGTAGAAACTACTACCATTTGTAGAAAACAATTTCTTCTATTGATCTATTTCGTCTCAAAAATGACAAATATTGACATGAAATTAAAATAGTGGTGTAAAGGACTGATCGAACATATCTACACTCCAGTTATATACTTGCTTGTCAAATTTTATTCTTAAATAGTTTCTAGAAACTTAAGAAAATGGTAACTCAAGCAATCGTGCTTGTACTGATTGCTTGGATTTTAAGTTTATATGTGGAAAATTCATGAGTTCCTGAAATATTGCTTGTATTCCATTCTATCTTAGTTCAGCACTCATAAACGAACCTTAAAAATACCCTTTTAGACATTCCATTAAGAGCTCTGTAAATCATCTGGATTGGACTTTCATTATTCGTTCTGATTACAATGATACTTCAAGTTTGTGTAGGAGAGTATTTCTGTACGGTTTACTCATTGAAATCAGAATAGATGAAAAATTGTTATGTGAACCAGAAAGTGGTTAAAAGTGTGCTTTTTCATTTGATTCCTTTTCTTATTAAGATAAGGATTGTCCTTAAATTTACTGGAAACTATTAACATATATAAAAAAAATCCCTTTGTATGTTGCTTATACAAACCTATGATTTTTGTCTTGTATGTTTTTTCAAAACAATAAAAAGCTCATTATCAATTTTTTAAGTGTTCAGATGATTAAAATTTAAATTAATAAAAAAATAGTTAAAGTATTGGTGTTTTATCGCATGTCTTCCAAAAGTATTATTTCAATAAAAATTTTTTTTATTAAATAAGTTAAATATTCACTAAGTTACTCTGATTTGCAATTAAGTTTTACGAATCAAACCCAAACTCATACCAACAGCTACCGAGGAAAGAACAGGAAAAAAGACACTATTCTAATTGTTTTATTTTAGTCATTACTGACTCACACACACATACTCAATTGATACATTCTAAAAATCGCGTTTATATAGGAGTCGGTGCAGCGCCCTCTTGCGGCAGAGGAATAATTCTAAACACACTCGCACCGAATTCGCAAGACAATTTCTCTAAATTTCTGATGAAATGTAATCAATATAGGCTAATGCCTTTCGATAATGACTAAGCTTTATTTTTTGAGGTATGAGATAGAGATAGTTTTTAATAACGAAGAAGACAGTAGGGTTTTATTCTGCTCTAATAACTGCTGAATCTCTTCATGTAGCAATTCTTTCTACCTCTGTTTTATAGAAGACAGATGAAGCTAATTAAAAACATTTTTTCTGCCAATCATGCATTTATGTGTTAATCATATTTCTTGCTCAGCTCAACATCTGCAACTGCATGTGGAGGGAAATATCAATCAAACATTTATCTTTCTTTTTTGCCTATTATCTGAAGGTATGTGACTACGTTCGGGATAAAAATTTTGAAAAACTCTCTGAATTTGAATATTTATAACATTTAAATATCTATATTTTTGAATTTTTTTGGATAAAAAATATTGATGGAACCAAAATAAAACTAGTTAAGTAACAAAAGTTTTCTTTGGAAAATTGGGAAAAAGTGCTTTCTATGGCTAAAAACAGATGTATAGCAAAAATATTCTGGTTTAGAAGGTTATCAAATGATCTGCTTGAAATTTTCCAGACAATTTCAAAATCTATTTTCTGAATTAAAATAAACAATTTGTATTCTGTCCATTGTATTCCGAGTGATAAATAACATAAAAGTTTCATTTTTTTTACTTTGTGAAGCATTAAAGCAATTATCAATATTTTTAAATGAATAGATTACATATTCTCTAGTTCAAAAACTGCAGAATATATTGAGAAATTATTATATCAAATTTGAACACAAAATGTACTTTAAATTTTAATTTATGAGATTTTTCCGTAAGAAAATGTTACTAAAGATTATAATTCGACAAAAATAGCATTTAAAGATATGAATAGCATTAAACTTACATAAAAGCAAATATAAAAATCCCTAACAAGTAGACTTAAAAAGAAAATTCAAAAGCTTTTATAAAAAACATATTCAAATGCCAAGAATATTAAATAAGAAAACACTTACATAATTTTGGCAAAAAATCAACTTTTGAAAATTATCATCTAATTTATGTAGTTATATTTATTCTTTAATTCAGTAAAATTATATAATCATTTGACTATTACTGTAGAGACAGCTACAATAACTTTGGAAAATATTCATCGATCCACAAATAAAATTGCAAAATAATCTTAGAAATTTTCAACTCCATTATTATATAATATAAATAAAAGCAACTGGACAATGTATTCATGTTTAAGTCTCTTCTTAAAGAAGGGTAAAATTTAACAAAATTTTATACATTATTTAAGCCGAGAAAGAATGTTGCCAATTTTTATAAATATAAAAATCAATTAATCATTCAATTAAAACTCAATCAAAATTTAAGTTTAATTATTCAAATTTTGGCATTTTTCCCACAGTAATTTTGGAACAATTTTTTTTCAACAAGAATTATTTTTGTTTCCCAGTCTTATCTTAATATTTAACTATCGATGGATTTTTAAAATCGTCTGGTTAAAATGATATTCTTAGCTTAGTTTTAAAAAATTGATGCAGACGATAAAATGTAATTATACATTATAGTGTTTACACAAAAATAATTTTTACATTAAAATATTGAACTTAAAAGTATTTTAATCGTGATAGCTCCGAATAAACCAGCTGCCCTTATCTAAAATTCACAGATACTTTCTTAATTTAAACAGGCTTCTTTATAAGAAACTTTCTACGTTGAATACTTCTAGGTGGTTTCTCATTTAATGGCCAAATAAATTTTGTGGAAATAATTAAAATGCAGATATAATTCGTTGAAATTCTTCAGAAATACCTAAGTAATTTTGTTATTTGCGGTAAATAATTGTAATCATACTGAGCTTATCAACCACAACTTTATACGTTAATGTAGAAGTAAAAAAATAGAAAACAAGGCTTACTGATTTAGCTCAACAATGGCATCTTAAATTACTTTCATTTCTACAAAATGTCTAGAACATTTGATTGAAACTTCCTGCAATTCTTTTTACATTTTCGTTAACAATAATAAGGCTCTGTCATTATTTTTTGACATCTTTTTTGTAAGCATTTAAAAAGCTTGTATTGTGGTAGAAAGTAAAACGCATTTCTATCTCGAAAAAAATACTGTATATGCCAAAAAAATATTTAGGCTTTTGCAACATAAGCTGAAATCTGCGGAAGTTTAGTTAAAACAAAGGAACATATATTTGTGAACGAAAACAAACCTAGTTTTAATTTTATGTATAGAAATTTTGTTAATGATTAGTATACGTAAATATATATTATATATTTGGTTAAACAAAAGATAATTAAATACTTTTTGCACATAATAACAATTAGGAATGATTTTCTCCCTTTTTTTATTTACAGGGAGTCCCAGAAATACCAGATAAACCCAGCACAGCCAGATTCGTTGTTTGGGATGCATAAAAAATGCCCAGAGTACTGCACCTCTCCGACCCATAGTTTTCGAGAAAAACGCGAGAGAAACGTATGACGTCATATACGGTTATGGAAAAAAACTTTATTTGAAACATGGACATTAGTACTTTTTAAATAGTAAGATGTTCGAAATGTCACCCACGCATATGGAGGTATGCATGAGAGCGTTATGCAATGGTTGACTGTGCACGTTCTAGCATCGAAGTGACCACAAAAGTAAATGCACTGGGGAGACGAATGGATTACGTCTAATTCTGATGTAACTGGATCTCATTAAACCAATTCCTTCACATGACCCAATAGGAAGAAATCTAAGGGGAGTCAGACTTGAAGATTGTGGAGGCCATGAAACAGGACCCCGATGCCCAATACAGTGGCCCAAAAAAGGTTTTATTTCGTAAACCGGATATGACATCATACGTATTCTCTCATACTTTTATCGAAAACAATGGGTCATAGAGGTATAATTCTCTGGACATTTTTTAAGTCTTCCAAGCAACGAATATGGCTGTGTAGAAATTATCAGGTCTTTCTGGGACATACTGTGTTATAATTTGATATTTTTATGATTTTCTTCATCGTAAAATGAAAGTCCATGGATATGGATTTACGTACAGTTTCTGTATTGAACATTAATTGATATGATCCAAAGGATGACAGATCCATAATTTTTTGTCAAGATCATATACTAAAATTCTTTCCATAGCTTTTCTTATCTCATCTCTGTACAAACAAACAGGCAGATAGGTAATTAACATGTTATTGAAATCTGTCCAATCTTGATAGAGATACAAATTTCAGATGCTGGAACTATGTGTGAAAATATTATTAATTCAAATGAGGATAAACAGGCGTATTTTATTTTAAAAATATGTTATAAACTGATATCACAAGGGTAGATAGACGGATGATCAGTCTGCCAGTGCTCTGATGTACTTGCGGAAGGCATTAGTTTGAAGATAAAGAATTTGCTGCCTTGATCTTGAATAGGTTTATAAGGCCTGCCAACATTTGCAAACCTGCTCACCTCTTGTAGCAACTCCGCTTGCAGAACGGAGAGTAGGAAAAGAGAGTGAATAAAAATCGATCTTAGACCGAGGAGGCAAAAGATGCTCTGAGAGTGTTTATGTGTGTGTGTGTGTGTGTTTCATATTGTTTTATTTTTGTGTTGTGTCCCACATCAATATGTGAATAAAAATTTAGGGCTACAATTGGAAGTGATGACTGTCTCTACCGCTCACACTAAATAAATCCTAGTCAAAAAGAGAATTTTACAGGTTTGTTCATTTTAATTTTCTTGAAATCAGTCCGAAGTTCAATAAATACATAAAATTAGGATGGTGGATCCATATGTCTAATTTCAATTTTTCCAACTAGAAATATTTTCAATTTTTAAGGCCTTTTTGCCTGTGGACAAATAAGCGATGTGGCAACTCCAAAGATTATGTGGTCTAGCTTAAAAAAGGTCTAACATAAGGAAAACAGTTGCCAAAAGGGAACGTTTGGCGATTTCGGTACTTGATCTTCCAGCAAATAACGATTACTTTGAGATAAGATTTCAAATTTTTATTTCTCCCATCTGAATTTCTTGTATATGCAGAATTTTTTACCACTTGATGTTAGCATTAAAATGCTAAAATCAAATGCATCAGTTGATAGAAAGCATTATATACTTGCCAATCATTCACTAGTTTCGTTATAATTCATCTTTCATCATATTATTTTTCTGGTGAACACAGAAAAAGTTCAACAACTTTAATAACGGATAGCCAGGTTTTGTTCTGCAAGAAAGCATGAAACGCAACTAACGAAACGCAGAGATATAGCTAATTAAATAGCAGTAGCAGAAATTAACAACTCGCAAACAATAAGTCTATTTTAAATAACCGTGACATTACCACGATCTTAAACGGAATTCGTTGGAAATTAACACTCTAAGAAGAGCATATCCGTTTTTTAAAATTATTATTCCTATCAATTGTTCTGAAGCAAAAGGTTACGAAACCTCTACAATTCCTTTCATGTCTCTCCGAAAAATCACCTAATTCGTCAATGAAAAGTCGCCAAGTACGTCGCCAAAGCCGGATGTCATGGACCCTACATCCATTCAGCATCCATTAATTACATCTGCAAAACTTTCTTCCCTACTGAGAGACTTAATATACAGAAAGGCAACAGTACAAATTTGTAACAATATTATGTGTTTCTAAAACAAGATTCAAACAAAAAATAATTTTTAAAAAATTGACAATTCTGTAACCGTGTGACAATTCTGATTACATGGTTTCCGTTAAACATAACGCAAAAATTGCACAGTTATCTGATTGCACAATTATTAATTGTTTAAAATTCATTCAGCTTGGATCGTGTACAAAAATGCAATACATCCAATTTAACAGTTTTGTGCATGATTCAAACTGTATGAATTTTTTAGTTTGGTAGTTTTGATTAAGCTAAAAATGTTAATTACACTCGTTACAAAAACGTTGAAGAATAATAATTTTGTAGCCCTATTTTAGGATAAACTTTTAATTCAACTGTGACGCATCTAATTTTCAAAAATATTCTATACACAGTATAAAATGAAGTCTCCTAAAAGTGTCTGTATATTTGAACCATAAAAACTCGAGAAATAGTTAATGGATATTGGAGACCTTTATACTATTTTGTAGATAACTTATTGGGAAAGGTTTTGGTACATTAAGGTCGTATTAAAATAAAAAAAGTTTTATAATTCAAATTTTAATTTTACAATTATCCGTGCATGCGCGAAAACTTCAAACTGAGCAGTAGTATGCATATAGCAAGAGCAGTAGTTTGCATATGCCATATATTTTTTGTTTACATCTGATTTTAAACAGCGATTGAAAACTCTTTATGTCTCTCCAAAAAGGATATTTAACCTTTGCCGGAAGAGGAAAGAAAGTTCGATTACGAATATCAGAGAAATAATCTCCACACTTAGGAAAGCTAAAAATTTAATAAAATATTTTGTGTTTTTAATGTCTGAATGATTTCTTCGGCAAATATTTTAAACTTTTGATAGACATATAACTCATACTATTTCATGAGCTTTAAACCATTATGTGCATTATACTACACATTTCGCAATTTTCTATTTATATCTTTATAAATATAATTTTTTCCCCTAAAATAACAGAAGCAATTAATAATGATAGCTGATAGCATTGATGGACTCTGAAGTTAAAATTCAATTACTAGTACGACAAAATTCAAAAATTTTATTAAAAGCATACCTTATATTGAAATCTACTATGCATGAATTTTTACTCCTTGATCATAAAAATGGGTGAAAACCAAGAATGAAATTATAGCAACTACAATAGTTTTACTTCAATAATAAAATATATCAAAAGCAACATTCAAAATATTTTTAAAAAAGACTAATAAAAATGGATGAAAATTGTGCAGCGAAAAAGTTTACATCATTGCAAAAATAATATTTTGAAACTTAAGATAATTTTCACATGATTTATATGCTGTGATATTTTGGAGAATTTATTGTAGAACTTCGTCAACAGTTTTCCAAATTTTAAATTAATAAAAATATCTTAAAAATTGCTCGGTGATTTACATTCATTCCCAGACAGCAAATTATATTTGTGTCACATGTATTACTTTAGAGCAAACTATTAGTTCTGTAGAGCCCAATACACACGCATTCAGTTTTATTATTAGTAAAGAACTAGACCTATTTTAAATATTTGTCTACAATTATTTTGAGATTAATTTTTTCACCCCACGTTCAAGATCAAAGACGAAGAAAATTTTTTTAAATTAAAAACAACAGAAAGCTCATTTTCATGGCTCATAAGACACGGTACTCAGCAATCTACGATACGAATGAAATTATAATTTTTTTCTGGTGTCGGACTGTCACAGCTGTCACCAAATGGTCACCTTTGTGATTTTGCTCTATTTATCGCTTATTTATGCATACACTTTACTTCTTGTTTGCAAAAGAAACAACACCTGACCCGCATTTTAAGAGGCTATGGAGTGCGGTGTAAACGAATTTGAATGCCTCATTCAACGCATTCTCATTTGAATAAAAATATTAATTTGCAGGAAAATTCAGATTCGGAAGGTTTGGCTAATGTAGAGAGGTAAGCAAAATATCATTTGAATCATTCAAATCATTTTAAAATTAGTCATATATTAAATATTAATAAAGATTTAAATAATGATTATCTAATAATAAATTGTTATTGATATTATTAAATTCTACAGGAATTATTTTTAATTAATATTGTTTTTTTGTTAGGGTATAGTTGTTATACACTGAATACTTTTACGAAAATTCTTTGGATGATAAAATAACACTTTTTAATGATGAAAGAAATGTTGCAATAAAGTTTAAAACGAACGCCAATTACATTTAGAGTAAATGTAATAGTTTAATTGCATTATTAAATTAAATTAAATTTCTTAAATTCTTTAAGTTCTTTAATAAAATTACAATTCAACAATAAAATTACAATTAAAATGAAATTCTTTAGTAAAATTACACTATTAAATTTCTAAATATTTTCTTGTATATTATATTTTGGGCCTTATATTATCACCATTATTATTAATCATTTGATATTATTCGAAGTTGTGTTTAAAATAATAACTGATTTTTATAATAAAAGTAAAATTGGGCATTATCCACTTAGAAAAAATTAATTCATATGCAATTATTATTTATAATAGACTCTATGGAGTGCACTTTGTTTTCTAAATTAAAATGTTTCCATTTTTTAAATTTGTTTATTTGAAAAATTGATAAGTTTATTTCCGAAAATAAAAATTAATCTTAAATGAATAATCAGCTTCGTAAAAAATATTCTAAAAAATATTCTAACCTATATGTTAACCTATGTTTTGATGTTTGCCTTTTCAAAACTTAATCCATTCAAAATAGTTTTCCTTTTCATAATTGATTCTTGTATGACACATTTTTTTAAAAATCTGAAATTAGCAATTTTGTATTCGAATCAAAATAGAAAGTCATTTTTTTAAAGATTTTGCTACAGGCAAGTTATTAGTGCATAAAATTGCAAGACTGTTTGAATGAAAAATAATTTTACTGCAATTTTTGGGTTAATTTGTTGATGCATGTATCTTAATTCCTGCAGGAAATCTAAGCTTTTCCTTATGCGCCAAGCTATATTAAATGGAAATATCCAAAAAGAGCCTCAAATGACTTCCATTTTGTTTTTGTTCTTTTTATATTTTTTTCGGAAATGTCAAATGGCAACACGCCTATGTCGAGCTATTTCCGGGGCAGTAAAAAAAATACTCCCAAAACTTCCGCAACGAAACAATAAGAACAGCGTGGTCTAGTAATAAAAACTGAAGACAGCCGAAAATAGAGATGTCAATAAAAAAAGTCGTTCTCAAACAGGAAAAACCGATCACATAATTCTTTGTTTTCCTATGAGTTTTGCATCGGAAATGAAAAATAAAGTAAATTTGTTTTTCAGTCATCTTGATAAACATCCGCAGAAACATTAGCTGGAAAGTCGTTACAAACGCAAATTCAACACCAAAAGTAAAACATCTGTTCGTCATTGCACGGAGTTGGGCAATGTATATTTAGCGCACATTTTAAAAATAAAATGCTGAGTCTTCTCGAAAATTTTTATTGAAGACCTTGGCTGTCAGTTTAATGTGCATTGCAAATTCTCGGAAGATTGTAGATCGAATTTTGTTTTAGAAATACGGGTAGTTTTCACATTATTATTCTCACTTTGTATTTGACTCAAAAGTAAAATAGTCTTCCCTTTTTTAAATATAGTTAATTGCTTTTAGGCTTAACCTTGAAAGCGTTAAATCCCATATATTAATACCATTAAATGTTTTTAATTGTATAACTATGTATTTAAAGATGTCTAATTTTTCATCCAACTAAACTAAATATAATTTACTTAATCTCCAACTAATTCAAATTTCAAGCGTATTACTGATTTTGGTATCAGCAATTTATAAATTACCGCTTAAAAGAAATGGAAATTATGCTTTAATTAACTTTTTTACATAAATAAACGTTTAGTTCAAAAATAGTTTGTATCTTATAGAAACCTAAATACAACATTAATGTTTTTTCTCAAATTTTGGCAACAAATACTATTAAAGCATATAAATGTTATTGAAAGTTTTGTGATAATAAATAAAAGAATTGAAATTTTGTTAAATAAGATTATAAATTAATTATACATTAATAAATATTATACATTTCCACATTGGTTATTAAAATTGGATAGTAACTGAATAAATTTCAAAGTAGAACAGTTATTTTTAAAGAAATAGGTGTTTTTAATTTAGCCGGTCGCCAAGGAAAGATCGTCAAAGAAATTTGGTGGAATTCTGCATTATTTGGCGATTTTTCGCTGTCGCGTGGCTAATAGAAAAGTGACAAAAACATAATTTTAAAAGGAATGAAAACAATTTAATTCTTTCAAGAGTACAACAATATTTAAAGGACAAAAAATATTATCAAACAATAAAAATGAATCAGTTAAACAGTTTTAAAATGAAATTAACGAAAGTGCCAATATCTGAATTAAAATATCAACATTTGTAAAGCAAAATTGTAGAAGTAATATGGAAATAAAATAAACAACTGAAATTTAAATACAAAATTTCATTTTTATATTAACTTCTGTGCCTTTTCGCAGTCCATACAAATATGCTTTAAATACATGCCTAAAGATTCTGCCAAACATTTCTGCCCGATCTCATATCTAGACAGTAAAGTTTACTGAGTTTGTTATTTAACCCTTTGCACTCGATGGTGCCTCTTTGGGCATCATTCAAGACGGTGCATCATTTTAACGTTTTATTTATTCATTTTACAATTTTAATTAATGATAATACCAACAGAATGGTAAAAAGATGAAGAAACTCAATTTTAAACACACACGCACACACACACATTTGGAGCAATAAACAATCTCTTGTATATTGAATAATTATGCATCGAATTACTTTTCCAAGGGAGAGTTTTTTCAGCAGATGGTAGATCGTTCACTCCTTCAAGTTGTTCTTTTAGAAGCATATGAAATGCTTTAATGCAGGCCTCGTTACAATGAATGTGGTTCAGTATGCTTAAAATGATACTTTTTCAATTAGTTTTCTGCAAAAAAAAAATCACAGGGTAGTTGTTTTTATCCATTTTCTTCCATTGTTTTCTCCACTTCCATTGTATTGATTAAATTATGAAAATATCTTCTTATGATTTTGACATTTGTGTGTGTGTATGTGTAAGTTTCTGCACAAAAAGCGTGACGCATTGAAAAATGCTTTATTTTATTACTGAAATATACTTGCAAAAATTTATTCACGTACTAAGAACCGCACATTTCTTATTGTGTGAAAATTTCCTATTTTTTTTTCTCCGTAAGAAAACTCTTAAATTATCCATTTTTATAGTTTTTATACTTTATCTAAGTTTTACACTTATCTAATGCTCTCAGTAGAAGGAACAAAAATCACAAAAAGAACCTCACTTATCTCTGAATTGGAAAACAGATGAATATATTACCAAGTATATGATTGATGCTATTCTAGGAAAAAATATTTATATTCTTCTAAAGGTAAAATGCTTTATTCTCTTATTTTTCTCTTTCCTTCTTTAATGTTGAATAAATTATTTTATCGTTTGATCCTGAAACTGCATTTCTAGATTAGTTGTGATACTTTTATTTGGACGTAAATAACCTGTTATTTATACATTATAAAAAATATAAGTTTTGAAATTCATAAGAATTTTATAGAAATAATGAATAAATATTGCATTTAATATTAATGTGTTTTGTCAACGAAATAATTTCAGAAAATGCGTGGTTATTTTTTCTTCTAAAAAACGAATTTATAGGCTTCAAAAATGAAGAGATTGTGAACCAAATTTTAGTTCTGTGGAACTCCATAAAAGCTTTTTGTGAGTTCTCAGAAATATAATCCATTCGTGTCATTATGGCGGATTGTATTTCAAACCGACTTATTTTGTCTTAATCCTTACAGGAAGGCAAATTGGACCAGATTGTGTATTTGTAATCCAATGATATGATATTCACCGAATTGGTGCAAGACAAGAATTTATAAAAAGAATTCTTATAAATATCTGAAATACAAATGTTTCCGAATATGATATAAACTTATTTTGAGTTATTTTAGGTAGATTAAGTATTGATTTATATAAGAAAAAGAGATGAACGGACATTTTATAAATGCATGTTTCAAGGGGGGGGGTAAAATAATGACTTAAAAAATAATGCTGTTTTCACCTGATAACTTGAGATTTACTTTCGAAGATTTCATTTTATTTGTTTTTATTTAATTATTCTCAAATTAAATTTTAATTAGACAGTATTTGAAAAAATTGAGAAATAACAGAAACACTTTAAAAAATTTTTAAAATTGCATAATGTAAAATCAAAGTCATCTTTTGTTAATTGCTTAATGCTTAAAAGATTCAAATGCCCAAATAATATGCTAATGAAAAACATAACGTTTAATAAGTAATAATGTCGTTCTTTAAAGATAAAACTTCGTATTTCCTACGCTCAAACTCCGCAATACATAAAGGAATTGATAAATTACTGAATTTACATAGTTCGTAACGTTATGCATGCAAAGGGCGTAGAGCCTTTTCTTCTTTAAAAGATAACCAATTTCTCTTCTGGCCCGCGTTGCGCATTTTGAACAACTGAATATATAAATATTAGAACCACGCGGTCAGATATAAATTTATATCTATAAATATGCATCCGCCCAGTATTTATATCGCTATTTTTAGCTTTCTGATTTCCTTGGATGGAAATTAATAGATAGCTGGCCGAAAAGGTTTGAGGTATAACAGCGCCGTCGCCTCCGTAAGGAAAAATACACGAGGCAGAAATGTGGAGATATCCTTGGACTTAGTTTACATCATCTGCCTTTTTTAAAAATAATTTTCTGTTTTTCATTTCTTTTGTTTCAAACAATCAATATGAAAATGATCCTAATTCAATTCCTACTATTAGTTCACAATCTCTCTCTCTCTCTCTCTCTCTCTCTCTCTTTATATATATATATATATATATATAATATATACTGAAGTGACAAAAGTCATGGGATAGCAAAATGCAAATATACAGATGGCAGTAGTATCGCAGCGAAAAAGTAATAAATGCGCACTTCGTTTTCCAGAGCTTTCATTTGTGTTCAAGTTATTCATGTGAACAGGGTTTTCGTGATTAATGGCGGCACGACGAGAATGAACAGACTTTGAACGTGGAATGTTAGTTGGAGATAAACGCTTGGGTCATTCCATTGCGGATATCGTTAGTGAATTCAACATTCCGAGATCAACAGTATCGAGAGTGTGCCGAGAGTATGAAATTTCAGGCATCCCATCCCATCATGGACAGTGCAGTGCGCGACCACCTGCACTTAACGACCGAGACCGCCGACGTCTGTGTAGAATGATCAATGTTAATAGACACGCAACACTTCGTCAAATAACAGCAGGAATCAATGTGGGACGTACGAGGGACGTGCCCGATAGGACTGTGCGGCGAAATTTGTCTTCCTTGGGCTATGACAGCAGACGACCGACTCGAGTCCTTTGCTGACCTTTACCGACTCGACCTTTTTAGCACGACATCGCCTGAAGCGACTCTCCTGGGCTCGTGAGCATATCGACTGGTCCCTAGACCAGTGGAAAACCGTGGCGTGGTCAGATGAGTCATGGTTTTAGTTGTTACGAGCTGATGGTAGAGTTCGAGTGTGGCGCAGACCCCACGATGCCATGGACCCCTACTGTCAGCAAGGCACTGTTCAAGCTGGTGGTGGCTGCATAGTGGTGTGGGCTGTTTCTACATGGCATGGACTCGGTCCTCTGGTGCAACTGAACCGATCATTGACTGGAAAGAGTTATGTTCAGCTGCTTGCAGATCACTTGCAGCCATTCATGGACTTCACGTACCCACACAACGATGGGATTTTTATGGATGACAATGCGCCATGTCACCGGGCCAGAACTGTTCGCGATTGGTTTGAAGAATATTCCGGACAATTCCAGCGCATGATCTGGCCACCTAGATTGCCCGATATGAATGCCATCGAGCATTTATGGGACATCATCGAAAGGTCCGTTCGTGCCCAAACTCCTGCACCATCCACACTTTCACAATTATGGACGTCTATACAGGCATCATGGCTCTATATTCCTGCAGAGGACTTCCAACGACTTGTGGAATCCATGACACGTCGAGTTGTTGCACTTCGCCGGGCAAAAGGAGGACCGACACGATATTAACAGTCATCCCATGACTTTTGTCACTTCAGTGTATATATACATATCTATCTTGTTCAAATTTTCATGCATTAACAAAATACTTTTTATTCAAATACTCAAGTTCAAAAACAGTTTTTTAAACTTATAATATATGGCACTTGATGTGTATACAGGTTTTTTTGTTTATTCATTAATTTGGTAAATTTTTTAAAATTAAAAATTTACTTTTCTGCCAAAAATCTTCATTTCCCTATCCAAGCCAAATGAGTAAGACTTCAGTTTTCTTTTTTCCCACATTAATGTGGTTAGGCTTAACATATTTCCGACCGACTATTTCAAACAATTCTGTTTATTTTTTTAGTGTTTAGTATTTAAAATCAAGAATCGTTCATGAATCAATTTTTCGGATTCATTTTGAAGTACTTCAGAATTAAAATAAAACAGAATAAAGGAAATTAAAAATTTCTAATCTGTATTGCTTTGCAGATCTGTATTTTCAATTGTCGTAGAAAATTCATGCATTTGTGTTGCTCCATTGAAATTGAAAATTCACCCTTGCGCAGTGTGAAAATTGTCTTTTAATATTGTGATTTCGTCATATGTATAGACATATTTATGTTAATAGTAATTATTTAATAAAAATTAACTAAAATAATATTAACCTAAGTAGTTAGTAAAAAGTAAAAAGATCTAAATAGGAATTGACTTCAATTTTGTTATATTACTTGTTTTAATTGCTGAAAACACCTGTTTCTTCCGATGAATTAATTAACCTGCCTGTAATTTTTTAATTAACTTTTCTGTTATCAAAAAATATGATAAATAGAGCTTAAATATTTTTTTTAAAAAAATGCCAGGGATGACTTATAATTTAATTTATTAGAATAAAAAGAACAGATTTGATGCAATAATATATAAATGTGATTACGATTCAAAAGTATAAAGAGAGTTGTTGAAGTGGTCTCTCGGGCAGCTGTGACCTGGAGGTAGTCTCGGCCGTGAGCCGTAAGGTTTCAGATTTAATAACCGATTCCTCCGAAGAACTGTCGTGTAAGGGGGTCTGCTACACGTTAAACCCGTCAAGTCCAAACGCACTTCCTCTGGTGTGGTGTGGTGAGGGGGTGCCAACTCAGGTGTCTTCCTCGTCAAATGACCGCGGTTCAAAATTGCGAGGTCCGACCCAAATTCGCCCTAGTGTTGCTTTACAATGAGACGTTAATACAACTAACCTAAACTAAAACTGTAGTCATATCTCCGAAACTTTCTCGCGTACTCTTCAATAAAGATCCCCCTCCTAAGTCCCCAACATAAAATTGAGACTTTGGGGTACGATAGTGAATGCCTTGCTTATCAGTGGCGAAAAATAGTTGCGAAATATATATTTCTGTCTGAAGCTAGCATTTTAATTAAATCTGTCTCTCAAATACGTATTTGCCGACTTCTTGGCACAAAGGTTACTCGTTTTCCCTATGATCTAGGCTTTATAAAATTTTGGTCGGGGCTACTGGTGAGTTGGGACGAAGACAAACTCAGGTCTTGGAGAAATAAAAATCTATTTATTTCCAGCTATAATAAACATATATTTCACACAGATACACCTTCTTGATTAAGTACTTTACAAACACGTAGGTAATTCTGTTCAGGGTTCCATGAGGGAAAGGTGCTGTGTTTCAGCTAAGTAAAGCCTCTCTCTCGGAGGGGAAGACATATGATGGTGTTCTTGAAACTCCCACAAGATTCAACCCGAGGTTCGGGATTCTCTGCTCGTCGATTAACCTACTGGATTTCTGGAACGTAAGGTGATGAACTGGCTGGAAGAGCAACTCAGAAGACAGCTGTTCAACTAATTGGAGGTCTCCCCAAAGCTCAGATAAGCTTTCACGCTTCAGTCAAGATGCTGAATGGTTCAAAGTTCCGATAAACTTCACGTGGGCTCAGCTACAGGGCGCGGCTGCCTACGTCACTCCAAATTCTCTCCTGAGAATTTTACACAGAATTCCAAGCTGAATTCTAGCTTCAATCACAAGCTCTCGCTTTGTCAGTCGGCTCCTCGTTTGTCTTCCTTTTTATTTGGATCTCATAGGCCGGTCTTCGGTGGTAAATAACCAATCAGGATAGTTCCCAACTTTCATTGGATCATCTGAACTAAGTTATCTTTCCAATCACAAGAGAAGGGAAAACAGCGATTAGAAAAGAGACGTGTTGGCTCCGTCTTATCTGCTGCCTTTTTTTCTCAAGAAGAAAGAAATGTCATCTGCCGCTGGTCCCCATTCTGCCGGCTTGAAGGGCGGGCGTCTTTTATCTATTGACAGGGACACATCTACTTCTTTCCTTCGATGTCTGTTCCAGACACATGTCCAGTTCAGTGCAGACCTCACAAGTCGCTCAGACACATTAGCTTGACCGCGGTACTTAAATTTGATTACCAGGTATCTGCATTCTCCGCATTTTACAAATTCCTTCGCTATCTGTAATTTACAGGTACAAAGGGTTGCTTTCCCGTTGGAACTTACTTTGCTATATTCCTACTTGTCGCTTATCTGAAAACGTCACAGCGTCTTGGATCCGAGTCCGAGTTCGTTCATGGTTGTTCTTTATGTGTTCTATCTGTGATATGATTGGGTACATGCGTATTATCCCCTCGATCATTTTCCCCATATCAAAAAATAGTCGTCAATAGATCGCTCACGCTCCAAAATTGATTTGCTATGCATTCAAAAGCGTTAAAAAATTTTCATCACCAATATGAAATTTGGCGTGGTTGACGGATCGGCGGAATAATACATATACACCTTTGATTGAATGTGTTCCCCTGTACAAACGGACTGTGCAAGTGAATGCAATGGGTGAGTAGCTGTTATTTCTGTAATGTCTTTATGCTGTGTGTTGTCTACTACTGTAAGCCCCATGTGATGCTTAGTGGTGCACGGGAATTTCTAAATGTCCAATATAAAAATATATGTATTTGGTCAATTTTTCGAACCGATTGAAATTAAAATTTTACAATAACTACATTGGTAGTTATAATATCACATGCTGAATTTTATTGATTTGAGTTAATGCATTTACTTGTATGCCACATTACATATCGATAATTTGAAAGATTCTATTCGGAATTTAGAAACAATGTACATTTCTGGATGATAAAATTGTGCACAAAATTTTATATAATTGCCTTGTTGCGTTTTATAGTTATAGAGTTCACTCGTACTCAAATAGTTATCCAGACGTTATTTCTCATAATTTCTCATTAATTCGTCCTCATTTAAAATTAGTTAGAAATCTATTTATCTGGTCTAACATCCATATTCAAGACTTTTTCTTTCTATCTCAAACGAATCTGAGTTATCTTTATTATTGACAGATAGATATATAAACAGAAAAACATACAGTATATCTTCGAACTCATGGAGGTTTAAAATGTAAAGATTTTGAACTCATGGAGGGGTAAAATGTAAAGATTTGTCAAAATAATGAATTCAAATTTTTGTGGTGATTTCATTACTTTCTTTATATTTCAAATACTTGAAACTAAAAATACTTAGATAAGGCAATATAAAGTATGGCAGCATTGTTTCTCAGAAACTCTTTCAGACAGCGCGTTGTTGATTGCAGAATGAAACTATGTATACTTTCGATCAACAATAATGGGATGTTTTTCTGCAGGAGCTCTCCACTATTATTACATCTCTAAGATTAACGGTAAGCGTTGTGAAGAGAAAATGAACTAGAAGCTGCCTTCTAGTTTGCCCCTCACTAATTAATAGGTGAAAGATATAGTGATCAATTTCTCTGACATCTTCAAGGTCGAGACGGGGTCTGTAATATGAGTCTTTCATGCTTGCGGCAACAAATAACAAGCGGCTTGCTTGAAAAGCTTGTTCTATCAATTTCATGCTGGACACAAGCTTGTAACTGTTATTCTATAACTGTTCTTATAGTTGGGGCTGCGTTCTAATGTATCTGTCTGAAAGTTGGCATCCTGGTGTTTAGTTCTGTATTAAACCATAAAATGCTGAACTTTTAATTTTTTTTCTAAAAATATGTTTTTTAGTTGCATATAATTTAATAGTTGCATATTGAATAATTTAATAACTTAAATAATTGCATATAATTTAGGAAAACTTTCTTAAATTTTTAAAATGATTTTTCGTAAATTTTTTTATAAATTAGAATGTGTTTGATGGCTACATTATGAGTTCAACGATCTCCCAGTGACATAAATCACATTATTACAAATATGCAGTAAAAATCTGAAAAGTCCCTTTTTACCAATATATTTTTACTAAGCAAAAAATACCTTGATAGTATTTTTAGTAGTGGAATTATTCATACAATACACGCCTTGTCATTTTTCCAAATTTTTAGTTTGAATCTTATTCTAATACCGATTACACCATATAGTGATCCTTACTACAATTGTTAATGAAAATAAATTTAAAAAAGGATCTCTAAACAATCAATGTTGCCCTTTGGAGCAGTCATGTGAAGTTTATAAATGGCAATAAAAACTTATAGCCAAATGGCATAAGATACATTGTAGATTTAAGGTTACAGTGATAAGAAACTGCATTCATTTAAAATCCTTTCTTACAGTATAATGCATGCAGGTAGTTCACTATATCTACGTCCGTAATTTCCACGCGAATATCTTTCATGGGCCTTTTGCAAATTTTTGCCATCACTATTTGAACAAGATATTACATGATATCCCCACAATATTCTGGGATATTCTGAATGCCAACCAATGTCGTGAAAATGTCACGCCATTGGTTGGCCTCAGAAAAGGCATTGTCAGGCATTTTGTGCTGATTGGAGTATTATCATGAGAAAGAAACAAATCTTGTCTATAGGTACAGTCTGTCCATAAAATAATTTTCCCTGTTGGAAGGCTTCTACAGCTAAAAGAAACGAAATGAAATTTCATTTTCAAATTGCGGAAAACACGGGAAAATGAATTCCTCAAAAAAAAAGTACCAAATGTTGCCGATAGGGAGATTTTGATCCTGCTGTCCCATACAAATGAAATTTGTATATCGAATTGGATTACAGAAAATTCATAGTACATGCTTGACAGTAGCGCCACATATTCCTTGTAAAAAGGGAGAACTACCTGTCAGTACCTTCTTGATTATTGATTTTGTTAGTTATTGATTGTTAATGTGGGCTTAATATGGACCCAACCATACCCCACCACGCTTACTGGTTAAACTGTTCTACACTAGACAATACAATGGCTAGAAACACTAAACAGTACAATGCCTAGAAACAGAACATAAGGTGGACTGAACATCGAAACTAAGAGTTTACATGCAGCAGTGGAACACGTCATCCAGAGGATCCTATTGTGAGGACCCTATCAGAGGATTCTATTGTGGCTCTTGTTATGGACAAGCTTCGTGGTGGTATCAGCGAATTTTAAGCCGAAAGGGAAGTCTCATGTTTTGAAGTAGCGCCAACCAGGGCCAAAAGTACGTTTTTTGCTACTCACTCATCACAGTCACTTGCACAGCCCTTTTTTACAGGGGGACGCATTCACAAGCCTTACAGATAGAACACAGAACAACCATGCCCGAACCGAGACTCGAACCCGAGCTCTCGGGGAAGACACGCTACCCCTACGCCATGACGCCGATGGATCCTATTGGTGATGAATAAAAGTTTATTTTTTGTGAGTTTCATGAATTCATTCATATCTATACTCCAATAGCACCAGTAAATTATCGGCAACTTTTAATACTAATTTTTATTCTGAAGAAATCATTTTCCCACGCCTTTTTTAATCTGTATATGAAATGTGGTTTCATTTTGTTCATTTGGGTTATCTGCAGATGTGATAAACAGGGAAAGTTATTCTATGACCACCCTATATGTTCCGATCAGTTTTTTTCATGACATCGCTGAAGAAAACTTTCACTGTCCTTAGGAGTAAACAATAAAGATACCAAAGATGTCTGGAATAGGAATCTGCAGTGCTACTAAACACTTCTGCCTTCTTCAGATGCCAATCTAGAATTTTCAATGTTCAAGTTTGGCGCGATTCCAATTCCTTTGAATTCACCGACTCGAATTTACTGTACGTACCAACCAAATTTGTATTCAAGCAATACTGCTCTCAGAAACCTATTTCAGCTGGAAACTGTACACAATTGAGACGTTGCGATTTATTTTTTCTAATATTTGTTAAAAAGAAACGTTTCCCTGTCACTGCCCTGTAGTCGTATCTGATACAGGCGCATTCAACTGCATAATATTTCACTATTGTTTTTTTATCAAGTACATTTCTTAAAAAAACACTCGGTCATCCTTTTAAACAATAATGTTTCACGCAGTCAAATGAGAACGTGACACCCGCAGTAGCCCGATCTGCATTAAATACAGCGTAAATGTATTTGTGAAAATGTTAGTATTGTTCATCCCTAACCTTTCACTTAAAAAAGGTGCTTCCAGAGCACTAGAAGGGGAAATATCGTCATTTGCAGATCCCTTAAGCAAAGAGTTGTTTTCGGTTTCGAAAAAAAAATCTCTCTTAAATATTTGAGATAAATTTATATATAAAATTATTTGTTTAGATTTAAGAGAAATTTTCCAGTGGTTTTATAAATTGGCATTATAATTAGCAATTTTTATAAATTGTTTTCAATAAGTTTATTTCATTTGCCTTTCCAAATCCCATTAGTCAAATACATACAAAAAATAGTTATAGACGTTTAATATACCATAACAAGTGTATTAATATTTTACATTTTCATAGATGTTATCTTGCTAAGATGGGAGATAAAATTGTTTATCTTTGAAATTGAACATTTGTTGAAAATCAATAATCATTTAGTTTTTATTTGGAACTTAATGGTTTTCTGATACAATGAAATTTTATTATATTCGCTTGGTAGAGAAAATATTATAAGCATAAAAAATCTCGACCTCTAGAGTCTGGCTTTGAGAAATGCAACTTTTTTTAGATATTCGATTGATTATGACGTTTTATTTCTCTCTGATTCAGAAAAGCAAATTTTTGGAACTATGCTTACTATGTATATAATAATACAATGATTAAAACCTTGAAAGAAAAATATAAATGAAATGTTAATGTAATATTTGCATCCAAATTCTATATTTATATTAAAATTGAGCTGGCCACTTTAGTGGGACGATATTTAAAGGCGCAGCTGAAGGTGAAGAATCAGATCAGTTTAGAGAACGAGTTACGTTATTTGGATTAGCTTGAGAGAGCGTCTTTTCTTTTTGACATGCGCTCTATAACTTTTCTGTAAACCAAAATTAGCGGATTAAATAGAGTTAATTCGCTGTGAATTTGGAGCTTATGTTTCGTATATATTATTTTCGTATATCCTCGACAATAAAGTTTGCTTCGCATCGTTCTTGTGATAATTTTTGTAACAATATAATTCCCTTGATATTTCCTTTTTAAGTCAATGACTGCATGATAAAAATTAACTTGCATATATTACAAATCTTGAAAAAAGACAAAGAGAATTTTAGAATAATGGATCATAAACATTTTTAAAAAGTGACAACATAGAAATCAACTTACTGATATAGAAATAATATTTCGTACATAATATTTTAAAAAAGATATTCTTTATAATATTTCATTCTGTTGTTGTTTATTGATATGATATTTATATAGTTAAATTAAAAGGGAATTCCTTTATTAAAAGAGCTTCAGACAATAAACTTAATTCAAATATTATTTATTACAAAAGAAATTCCCAGTATGCATAATTTTAAATTACAAGAATGTAAAATAAAGATGATGTGATAGCAATAAATTTGACGAACAAATTTTACTTTATTTTTTGAAAGTTTATGTTAACTATTCAAACTCCTGTCTTCTATCTTTTCAATTGTATTTCATATAAAGTTTTTCAGTTATTTTCGAGTGAACGTCTTCTTATTCATGGGGTTTCAAGTAACTTCAGGAATTAAAAAGAATCACTCGTATAAAAGAATAATGTAGTGCCAAAGAAGACATAATATATCGCCAAATTGAAATGTTAACTCGATTAAGGAATGCAAATTTAAAAACATTTCGTGGAAGCTTTTTGCATTATGATGCATAGCCTAATCTTGTCGGAATCTTACATCTTCCTCTCTTTGTGATTCTTCGTCCCAGAATTTTAAAGGCGAAAAAATTGTTGGATGTTTTTCTGTAACTGGCTGAATAATCGGTTTTTGCAGCTTCAGTTTCTAAAAAAATAATTAGAAAATATCGCCAACATTACTATTTTTTAAAATTAAATTTTTGATAAGCAAAATAAAACAAAAATCTGCAAACTGTTTAATCAGAAAAAGAAATCGTTTGAAATATTATTTTTCATTGGTCGCTTGGCAACACTTTCAAAAAAAAATTATGCTTTACCAAACAATCGTTTGGTCTCTATTTGTTTAATTTATTGTGATTATATTAAAATGATTTAGAATTAAAGCAGACTTCTTTGTTGACTAATTTTATACTGACGATGAAGTTTATACAAAATTAATGAAAATGGTTGAAGATTTCTTAGGTAGGTAACTATTAGTAATGGATAAATGGTGTTATTAATTCTGTTTTCTTCTGGTATTTTTTCTATGAATTGTGAAGTTTTAGGTGTTTTTTAAAATGTGTTTTTAAAAAAACAGAATTTTAAAATAAACAGATATTGTTATCAGGAACATTATCTTTTAAGGAAATTTTTTTACCATATCTATAAAATACTACCGAATTTTTTAACTTTTGGTATATATTAACATTACTTTTAAATTAGAAGATGTGAACTCTCTACCATCTTCGTGAAGATGTTAGAATGTAAGCTGAAGAATTAAAAGAAACTGTGTAGTAAAATATGTCACTTTTCTGCATTTTAATATTGTGTGTTTATTTTCATGGCATTATATTGTATTAATTAAAAAATAATGCTAAAGTACGATTTCAAAATATGTTTGATAAGATACCTCAATTTATTTTTATCTAATTTTTAATTTTACAATAACAAAATCAGGCATTTTTCTCCTAACATTAGAATTTTTTTTTTGAGAGACAAGCATGAATTTCAAAGATTTGTCAATTTTTATTTTGAACTAAGAAAAAAAATGAAGCACATGGTTTTGCAGTTTAAAAAAATCCTCAAAACAAATTGAATCCTTTTTATAAAAAAGGAACTATAAGAAAAAATGGAAATTCGAATACATTCAAGCTAATTTTATCAAAATATGTGTTAACTTTTAAAAATTGAAATGCGGTATAATATACGACTATGAATTTCATAATAATCTAGAAGCATGTAAATACGAAAAATTATTCAGTAGACGGCAGCCTCACGTGACATTCACGTCATCTTAGAAAGAATAATAAATGTGATGACGCACTGTTAGTTGAAATTACAATACAATATTTTGCGAAATGTTATATTTGCTTAAGATATTCAGGATTGTACAGTCCATTTATAAATTTTATTTTCACTTTTCAATTCAAAAATTGATATTCTTTGTATAAAAATAAAAAAAAAACACCCATTTCTGTCTGTAAACTTTCTAAAAGAATTCAGGGGTGAAAATAAGTAACAAAGATTAATTTTCTTCTGCATTGCGAATTACATAAAACTTTTTGTTGAAAACAGAATTGATTTATATGTTTATTTGTATGAATTCAAACATCTGTTAAATATATTATCTCCAGTGGCACAAAAAATTAGTTTTATTGGGAGTCATATTTATTTATCGCTTATATTATATTTTTTATATTAATTAAGTTTATTTATCTCTTATATTAAATGTTTATATAAATTAAACTTATTTATCTCTTATGTTATATATTTTATATATGTAAATTATATTTTTTATATTAATAATATTTATTTGTTTGATTTTGTATAAAATTTGATTTAATACAGAATTAATGTTATTCTTGAAAATTTAATTTACAGCGAAATACAAATTAATAGACAAAAAACCCCCACAGTGCATTATGAAAATTTTTACTGGATTTCTTAAATCGAATAGAATAAATAACAATTGCAATTTCTTTTTCAATAATATTCTGGATATCAGGCGTTTGAATAAATTCTTGGCTTCAAATTACACAACTCAAATCCATTTCCTAAAGAACTATAAAATTTAATTTCATTTTTATAGATTTTCATTTCAATTCAAAAATAACTGCAGAGAAGAGTTGTTTTATCTTTCGTTATTTTTATATTATATAAACTAAAATATGCATTTTATTGTTGTTGTTGTTACTTATGGCAATCGCCTATAGACAAGCCCCCCGCTAATACAGCAGCAGATTTAAGCTGAAAGGGGCGTCTTTTTTTATTTTGAAGTAACGCCAACTAGGGCCAAGAGTAAGACTTAGCTACACACTCACCACATTTGCTTACGCAGCCCCTTTTAACAGGGGGACACAGTCACACATCTCACAGACAGCACACAGAAGAACAGGCATGCCCGAACCTGGGACTCCCAGAACACAAGGAAGACGCGCTACCTCTGTGCCAGAAAGCCGGCATTTTAATTTTTTATATATATTGTTACGAATTATCCATCGGCGGGTAGGTTCATATAGTGGGTGTATATGGTGTGAGGACACAATCAGCAGGCCTGAGTAGGAAACAACAACGTTTATTTACGTGACACACACAGACGAATAATACACAGGCGACAAATGTGTACAGCCGACACAAACACAGCACAACACAGCACAGAGAACAGGATATAGAGCACAACAGTTCAGTTAAGCACTCGCCTGAGCTTCACAGCAAGCTTTTTCGCCGTCGAGCTATTACGCCGTTGCTTCGTTATCAACTCGACGACTCGTTAATTGCCTTCGGTTTCAGTTCTGCTTCCTGCTCAATTTCAAATCGCCGTTCAATTCAATTCATCACGCAACTCGCCTTTCAGCTTAGTGGTTGGGTTGAGGCGGCTACTAGCCCCAACAGGGATTTATCCCTGGTCATTAAGAGTTGCTCTTCCAGGAGGAGGTCCGAGAACCTTCTAGACCAATCAAGACGCATCTTGGTTTCTATTGGATAAATCATGAAAATTCTCAAAGTTTCTAGAAATTTCCTTTTTGTCGCCAAATTTGCTAAATCCGTTGCCAAGTTGTCAGTTACTCGCCAACTTTTCAGGAAATACTGGTTTGGCACAAGAGCAGCATCCAGGAAAGATTATTGTTACTCGGTCTTTTAGGTGATGGTATTCATGCTAGGAAGCATCATTACGGGTTTGTAACATAGTATTCTATTTCAAGCATTAAATTTAGTTTATCTGTAAATAGTAAGATTAGAAAAGTTAATACTAAAAACAGTGGGAGAGGTCTCCACAAAAATTTCTCGCTTGCTCTCTAATTAGCTTGTCAGAGGGGAAAACGCCGTGTATACAATAGTTACGTACGATATAATAATTACTGCAATGCAATTATTGTATCACAACAATACAATATAATAATTACGTATGACAATTTTCGACTTGAATTTGCAATTTTCCTTAATATATCCTGTCAATCTTGACAAATATTTTGACGATTAATCCTTGACATGCGATTGGTAACATCCAAAAACAGAATTTGTTCTTTGGATTAGATTTTGTTAATAGATTCAAACAAAGACTTGATACAAAACTTCTCTTATGCTCAGGAAATTTTGTGTTTAATTTGATATATTTTAAATCATTTTTTTATTATTATTACGCAAACTCATTAACGAAAGAAGGGACCTACAGACGACCAATCCATCGTTGACTTGGTTCCAAATTTGACTTATGTCTATACTATAGATATTAAATTTATGCGCCTAATTTTATTTATCCAACTCTCTTATTTTTGTAGTAATCTTATTACGAAACTTATATTTTAACTGCCGGACAGATGGTTATCTTCTGAACAGATTTTACACAAAAAGTGATAGAAATATAAGTTTGAAAATTTAGTGTAAAGAACGTCTACCAAATTTTAACCGTCTAGCTTAAAGCGTTATTGAGTTATGTTTGTGACTGACATCTTCAAAAAATGTGTTTTTCAAACTCAAAATTTTAAAACGTGGATGATTTGCAAAATCATCTCGAGTTCGAATTTTTTGATGGATGCTCTACTTTCTATTTCTATATTAAGTTCACAGGAAAGTTTTTAAAAAAGGAAAAATTATTTATTCTGATTGAAATGCGAATTTTTTAAATTACGAATTATTTTAATTAGTTTGTCAGCAACCAGTTTACACCGGTTTGAAACAATCACGACACTATCAGATTACGCATGCGTCAATATTTAGAAAAACAATGGGTTTTATTCATCACAAAATCGGTCTAGCTCCAAAACCTTATTTGCCAGCTACATAAATTGAAAATGAAAGTTTATATAAATTATCATTATATAGAGAGAGAGAAAAAAAAGGGGGTGGGCTAGAGACCGATAGAGAAGACTCTTGACTGTTTCAGACCAGTTTAAATTGGTAGATGACTTAAATTAATTAAGACAAATAATGGCTTAAAAATAATAATGTTCTTACATAATAATGTGAAATTTGCGATCGTAGATATCATTTTCTTTTTAACTCTTTCCTTTTATTTGTTTCATTATAATCTTAGCTCCACATTTCACAAGACAAAGCAAACACGAACACGAAAAATCCAAGACACTCACTAAGAATACAATCTAATATTGACCGTCAAGATGGATCACGGGAAATGCACCTTGATGTTAATCAGGTAACAACATCTTACGTATCAAAAGAGAAGATATTAGAATTATGTAACCTCTAGAAAAAGAAAATAATTTGATAACTACATAATAAATGTTTTCACCACCTCTCTCTTTGATACTAATTGCAAAGCAGACCAAAATATATTCAAAGAAAACACAAACATCAAGGCAAAATAGTTAATTTCAATTCATGTTTAATTTAAAATCCGAATATAACAATTAACAATTTTCATGTGTAACAACTAGCCTAAGTCTTTTCTAATCAGCAAATTATTTTGCCATCAGAAAAAGTAACCATGCTTACATTCTTAATTATCTAAATAAACTTTCCAACTTGAATGCCATCATAAATTTGAAGATAAGTCGTAATTCAGAACAAATCTTTCTTCCATTCTTGTAACTATACGAGTAACTATTATATTAATGGGTATTTTCTTAGTTATCTCTTTTTTATATTCCTTTTTTTGTCACGATCTTGAAATCGCGAGTCACGTTAATTATGAGTATGTTGAAAGCCCTTCAAGAGCTGTAAAAGAAGAGGCACGTTTTTAAAATGTGATTTTCTCAGCTCAGCACATGAGAACAGAGGCCGCTGCGATGTGGATACAGAGGAAGTGGATTTAGCTTTGGCATGATTGTTTGGCGTATATTTTTCTTGATTGTTGCGATTTGCACATATGAGTAGTTCTCTGACGTTGAAGACTGGAAATGAAATTTTTCAAGTAAAGAGAGTCAATAGGGTTTTGTTTAAATGGAGGTTTTAATTTCGTAAGTAGGAATCCAGTTTAGTATACAGTGAGAAAAATAACTTTTAATACTTTATTTCTCTATTTTATAAAAATAATACAATACCTTGTTATCTTTATTGTGTTCTGTAAATGTTAATTCTAACAAAAACAATATTTAATTACTTAAAAAGTGAAAAATAGTTATTTACAGGATAATATAGAGTAAAAGATTAAAATGAAATATGTTCTGCATATTTCAATGTATCATGTCAGAACATCATTTCTTGAACGGCCAAGCACCACGTGCTCGCGCAAGCTAAATTATATTTTTATTCAGTTTCATTGTTTCATAGAATGAGTCACTTTAGTATTGCAAAAGATCCAAAAAACTTTGTCTTTCATTTATTGTTTGAAAAAATATCACATTTCTTATTTATTTCATTTCAATGACATTTTTCTATGTTTTATTTGCTGTGGTCATTAAATTATTTTTTTTTAGTCAGAGCTTTTTTAAATGGGATGACAACACGTTATTAAAAGTTGATTTTTTGAGATGCTCGTGCAAATAATAAACTTTTCAATTTTTTGCCTATGGATTTTTGTTTGAAGAGACAAACCTCCTTCCCAAAACATCATCCTCTAACATGATAATAATTTAGAAGTTATTTTATATTAATACCTTTTAAGGTCAATTGAAATGTGGTTTGTAATGTTCGTCATAATGAACAACTTCTGCTTTTATATTTTAGAAATTTTAATGCTATGGTTTAAAGTTATAGATTATAACAGATCTACAAAAAATAAAGCAGGACGTATTGTAAAATAGTAATGAATAAGGAAAGACATTTCAAATTATGATAGAAAAGCTTTTTTTTTATTTATGGTTTGTGGACCAATGGATTATAAGTTATTTAAAACCGGAAATAAAATTACGGATTAATACAATGTCTTTGATTTGATATAGTTTAAATGTACATGCCTGCTTTCGAATATTTCTTGCACTGATTTACAATAAATTTCAAAACTACAATTGCTTGACCAGGTTTGGATATGAGTTAGGATGGGTTTAATTTGTCAAAATAAGGATAATGGTAAAGATAAAAAGAAGGCATGTTTACATTTTGCAATAAAACAAACTCGGATTACTCGCAAACTAAATTAAAGGAAAACTCAGAAAGGACACGATATTCCCATGTATGTGAAAAAAATTTAACTCTGAAGTATCTAATAGGGTAAAACTCAAGGCCAAAGAATGAAGAAAGAATTCCGGAAATGCGCTCATCCTTTATCGTATCTCCCCTTAGCGAGATAGAATCGTCGAAAAGTTGTCGTCTCAGAATATTAAAAAGGACATAATTTTAATGATTATGGATTTTATTTAGATAACAATTTTATGATTATTATAAAATATATCAACTCTAAGCAATGTTTTGTTTTTAGTATATTATATTTGTTGTTTCTTAAAGTAAATTATTTAATTTATATTGATTTTCTAATTGTGATATTGATGATAAAATTTTTTAATCCTCTCTAATTCTTCTTTATGATGATATATATTTTATTGCACTATAACTCATATTCGCACATTAGTTTTATCTTTCATTCATTTATATTCCATTTATAATTTATTTTTTAAATTATATTTCATAAATTATAAAAAAAGATATAGATTCAAATTGTACAGTGTGTTAAGGTATACTGAAGTTATTTATTTATAAGCAGTCTGAAATTTAATTCACTCATATTCGTGAAATGTGAAATATAGGCAATTGTGATAATAGCACAGCAAACCGAAAGCCCGAATTTCAAATCTTAAAATAGAAACTATTTATTTAACTATTTTGTGCTGGTTAGGGAAATTTTACGAACGTATTTCCTTATTGCTCTAATAATTGCAAAAAGAAGAAAAAAATAGTCACTCCGTCTGAGAGAACAGACAATTGCCATTCAAATGAAATATCTAACTATTTTTCGAATTCTAATTTTTTAATGAAAATAAAGTTTATCCTAAAACGCAAAGGAATTGAAGCTAAAATTTCTCTTTTCGACATTCTAATCTAACTATTTTTTCAAATTTTTGATGAAGTAAAAACTGGAATATTTTTCACAACTCCTGTATAAAAATTATTGGGATATCTTTATTAATTGATTTCCTGATGAATTCAGATATTTTCACTTTTTTTGAAAACTACGTTACATTCTTGATTTAGAAAGTCGTATCTCAATTTGGATAAAGCCAAGTGAGAATGCATTTTCCATTAAGCATAAAAATAGTTTTTACCAGATGAAAAAGTTAACAGCAATTGCTTCAGAAAACTTTTTAATTTCACTTTCTATTTTTTGAACATTTCTTATTTTCTTTTTATTATTCTTTTTTATTTATTTGAATTTTTATTTTCTTCATGTAAAGTTTTGTACAATTGTTGAACTGAAAAACAGACTTTTAAAACAAATATCAATGTACGATTTTGACTTCACCTCCGTAACTGTATTATAAATTGTTACTGTGTTTTTGATTTTGCTGTCCTTCTTTATGTCATAATCAATGTGCCGTGGAAAACTGCATGTAAAATTTTGAAATCTTTGTAAATAGCTCTTAAATTTTTTTATATAATAATAAAATAAGTAATAATTAAAAAAAGTTTTATATAAAAAACTTCTAAAAATATTCTTTTAAATAATATGAATAAATGAAATAAGAATATACTTTTTAAAGAGCTAAGAAGGAAATGAAACAAACTATAACATATTTTAGAATTTAAGATGACAAAAATGCATTTTGATGTAAGTTAAAGGCTTCAAACTCAATGTAGCTTTAAAAGTTTTAGTACGGAAATTTTAACTGCAGAATTAGGGCAAGTATTTTCAGATTGTATTTAAAGCATCTATTCTAAGCTATCGATTTTGAGAAATTTAGAAGGTGAATATAGAAAATAATATTTTTTAATCCAATTAACTTTTCGATATTCATCAATTATATATTTTAAGATATAAATAAGAGACTTTCTTTATATTTTGTATTGCTTAAATGATTGTTTAAGCCTTAAGAAATACAAAAAGATGCCACTGTTTATATATTAGCCTAAATTACCTGGAATTATTTCAAGTGGTTTGATATATTTCAGCCGATGACCTAAAAAGTGGAAACCGTTGAGCGGAAAATCGTCAGATCCCGAAAGGCCAACACTTTCCCCTCCTAATTTAAACAACACCCTTTCTGTTCTTTCAAAAACCACAAGAAACAACACTGTTAGCAAAATCTTCCATCAAATCTGACAATGAGGCCATCCATTTCCACACCACCTTAACCTTAGTGCGGAATTCCCAGCGCCTAAGTAAAGCACTAATTGTGATGAAATGCTCTCAACCTTTTCTCTCTCCGTACGCATGCTTGCAGGCGCAATATCCACACGATCCCCCAATCGAAGGACGGAGGGACAGGACAGGCCGGCCAATCGAGAGAGGAGGGATCACGTTGGCGATTTTCTCCGGTTGAAATAAGGCCCGATGACATGCAGTAGTCACCTCTTTCCTCCCGACGAGTGATCTGACATTGAAAATCATACCTACCGCCGAAACACTTGCTCCGAAATCACTTTCTCCTCAGTCATTCGGAGTTTTTTGCGAAGAGAGCAAGCAGCAGTTGGAACATCTGTCGAAAAAATAACAAGACCCGGTGAGTTTTTTTTCTCCCTATTTGAGTCATTTAGTTGGCTTTTTTATGATATGTGACAACCGTTATAGGCCATTTCTTATATTATATTAGCGTTTTATTGCAGATTATAGAATGAATTATCGTTATATTTATGGTATTTAGAATGACATACGGATTTATCTTTGACTTAGTCGTTTGTTGGATCTAAATGTTTCTTAAATAAGTTTTAGTTTATTCATATTCATTTACATGATAATTTATATTATACAATTATTCAAGTCGTATTTTGCATATAATAATAACCTTCACCTAATTTTCTAAATCGAAATGTTTGAAACAATAATTTGTAGTCAATTTTCTCTAAAACGTGTCAGTTGTTTTAAGTTTCGATTTTAGAGCTTTAAAACAAACTATACAGTCTTTAAAAATTTTAATTTAACCATTTTTATAAAAAAAAATACAAAATTATCTAACATAATTACTTTGTATTTCAAATCGATAATTTGAATTATGTGAGTTAAAAAAATATAATTTTTTTATTATTATAATGTATTTTAACATTTTTAAAAGTTAAAAACTGGGTATATACGTATATAAATTGTATGTTTGGAGTTTATATTATTTAACCATTCTCTAAGCAATCAGTCTTCATTAAAAGAATTCATATAATTTTTCTTTCTTAATTTTTTTTATTTGAACTTTATATTTTGAAATAAATTGTATCCGTTATTATCAGTGGCAGATAACAGATGATTAATTAAAATATTATGGCTATTTTAAATATTTGCTCTTTATAAATCTCTCTGTAGGAATTTTATTTTGAATTTAGATCTTTGCGCTTTAAAGTACAAAATAAATAATTCTGCGGAAATTGTCTTTATAATTCATCTTCCCAATTTTATTAAGCATGAACTAATTTAAATAATTTTGGAGGCATTTGAAAATTGTGTTTTAAACTTTTTTTGAAATTTAGGACAAATATATTATTATTGTTAATTTATTAATTAAATAATTTTATAATAATTTCATAAAATTGTACTCATTTATTCTTATATATGTTCAAAATGGCAACATATTTACTATCATTTTTATCCTCACTGTTTTAATTGGGAAAAAGCATTTTAAAAGTCTTGTATATTATTATTTTATTTGGATAAATACAGTTCATTTATTTCTATTTTTCTTAAAATATGGAAATATTAAAATAATATATAAATATTTTAATGTGTAAAATACTAACTTTGTCTATGTTTAATGATTAAAATTTCTATATTAAATTTTATTTATTTACACAAATTCAATAATTTTTTTATTGAATTCTTTTACAATAGATGCGCATATAATTTTAATAAAATTAAGAAAAGCTTTTATATAAATTTTGCAATTATCAAAAAATAACACAATTTTTATAATATATTTTTCACTATCCTTTTATGAATCATAAGCTACACATAACTTTTCAGAATTGATTTATATATTTTTAACTGGTATATTGAAAAAAAGTTTTTACTGAAATCAAAACCAGTGAAAATTCATGTATTTCTATTTATTAAAAATTTTAAAATCATTTTCGATTTAAATACTTTAGATTATTCTATTTTTTATTTTTGAATTTTATTTTATTAAATTATTATTTCGTATTGTTGTGAAAGTTAATACAATATTAAAACGAAATGGAAAGAAACCAATTGTTTTTTGCATTATTATAGATCTTTTATTAATTAGGCTCAGAATTAATTTATTTTTGATTAGATTAATTTAGAATTCCATAAAGATGACATTTTTGATTAATTTCTTATATATATATATATATATATATATATATATATATATATATATATAACAGTAAAAAGAGTGCATTTAATAATTTTTCAACCAAAAGCTAATTCTAATTTTGTTCACACAAATTAATCTAAATTTAATTCGTATCAGAATGTATTGCGTATCTTTGTCTTTTGACATGTTTGAAAACTGTTTAAGATATTCAAACAAACACTTTCGCTACATTTTAATATTCCTTTTTAAATGCCTCCGACTCAAGGCTGTCTCCACTGCCCAGGAATAGCCGCGGAGGAGAGTCATCGTTCGCATGGCATTGGAGGGAAGTCACTGCCCGGATGGCTTACGAGATGCCGCTCATTTGTAAAACGTGAACGACTCGGTGATGTTTAACGCCTTAGATTGAGTTTCTTTTGCATTTAAATGAAAATATACTTTGTTTGAAACGTGATCTGTGATGCAGGAAATTAACACTTTTAATGAAACACGCGCAAAATAATGATACTTGCTTAGTGTGAAAAAAAACCTATAACCAAATTTTTTTTAAATTTATATTGTCAAGACGACTGAATTAAAGAGATGGACAGCTAGAAACAATTGCGATTGTTAGCACCAAGCAACTCACTGGAGAAAAGAATGAAGAACCGAGCAGAACTCGGCTTTTATACATCGGGGGAACATTCGAGAATCAGCTCGCTCGAAAAGCAAAGAATGTTCATCTCGATTTTAGAGAAATAATAAGATCAATTTTAAATCAAAATTCCGGTCTTTGGATAAAATGGCCGGGAATCGAACCAGGAACCGACGGGTTAGTCGTCCAATGCTTTGCCAATCGAGCTATGGTGAATCATTACATTCTTCCTTTTTGCGGCAATATATATACGAAACATATATTACAAAAAGAGTATTTTAATCATCAAAAATTGAAAATCTGACGAATTTCTAGATTTTACATCAACCTGAATTCGAAAAATGTATTCTTGTCATTATATCACACTGTCTGTAAACACAATAAGATGAAATTTGTAGATTTCCATCATATTTTGAACAAAATTAATTCAGAGGAAGTATACCTGTATGGTTAGTTAGCTGTTTGAATACAAGTGAAAAATATAAGTACAAAACGTAAAAGGCTAGGTAGATAAAAAATTTCGGTTTTATGCTCTAGAATGTATATCTGTTTAAAACTTTGAATGGGATTAATTAATAGGCTAACCGACTGTCAGTCCGTCCATTCACATGTACGGTGATGAATATAACAAAAATATATATAAAATGAATTGTAAATATATATATATAAATATAATTACGAATATATATAAAACGAAATGAACGGGGTTCTTAATGAGATTTTTATGTGATTTTATAACTGATATGATATTTATTTTTAAATTTCGTTTTACCCAAATTGCCCCAAATGCATTTTTTATCGTATATTGTATATCTGTATCAAACTTTTAACGGAATCTATTAATAGGCTGACATACTGTCGGTCTACTTATTCACATGTATGCTGTCGAATATAATAAAAATATATAAAACAAATTGTATATACATAAATATAATTACGGATTTATATCAAACTGATTGAATTGGGTTCTAAATGTGATTGTAATGTGATTTTATTACTAATGTGATATTTATTTTAAAATTTTGGTTTCAGTCCCCCCCCCAATTGCCCCAAAAGTATTTTTATCATTCTAATAAAGGCACAAAATGCTTATGAACGGGAAGATTAAACTAAAAGTCTAAGTATTTAAGGCGTTAACGACATCTTCTAAATTTTCCATTTTCCATGCAAGGATAGGCCAGATCGCACTTTTATTAGATATAATACGAGAATGCTTTGGAGTTAAAAACAAACTTAATACTTCTAGAGGAAACATTTAAGGATTAAAATCATTGTCGTGTGAATCTTTTTTGTTTAGATAATAAAGAATTTGGAATTAGATCCATTTAGTATGTTTACAGATAGAATACAAGAAGTTTTTCTTTTTGTTTTCATGTATAAAAATACGAATATGGGAACCAATTTCCGATAAAAACACTTTCAAAATATCATACTAATAATTGGAAATCCAGATACATTAAAAAAACCAGTGATAACGGTAAACGAAAAATATTAGCAGCACTCTAAAAATTAATGTAAAGTAGGTTCTATATTAAAATTTGAATGAAGAATGAATTTTAATCTTAAATAATTCCTGCAAGAATTTTCTCTTTCTGGCTTTATCATTTGTTAAAATAGTATGGTGAGTTTTATTTATATCTAGCATAGTGATAAAAATCGAATAAGCATTTGGAATTATCCCGCTGGTAGATCTGGTCAAAATTGATACAGATCTGAAACTTTTGTGTCAAGATCGCATATTGAAATCAGTTATCGTGCTTGTTAAGTTCGGAATTATCGCGTTAATATACATAAAGACGGGCAAACAGACACACTGTTTATTTATTTATGAGTTAATCCAAAGCAAAACTTATCAACAGTCTTGATACAAATTCATTCAAGAAAATTTACCCTTTAGTGTTTTTGAGAATCACAAATTCATTTGTAGAGAGAACAACAAACAATATATTCTTTACCATTTCATTTAAATCTGTTGTTTGTGTGATTTTTTGATGCCGGACGTCTGCGTAAAAGTCATAAACGATCATTAAATAATGTTTGGGCAGCCGATTGTGAGACCGAGATGAACAGGTTTCGGAAGAGTTTATATTGAACGAAGTTTTTTATTTAATGAATTTTCATTGCATTAGTTAAAATTATTCGTAATAAAAAATTACTAAAACCTTATGCAACTTTATTCAAAACTTTAACACTTTCATTGTATTTAAGCATCAACGCTTGGTTCATATACAAAAGCAATTTCTTCCTTCATCCATACGTCAAACATTCTGGCCAACCATTTAGTAAATAAAAATACTTCTCAATATCTTTTATCGAAGAATCAAAGGTAATTGATTTCATATCCCCCGTACTCATATGTCCTGTGCATATGAGTTGCAATATCATATTTGAATCTGATGCACAAATTAAGAAATAAAACCACATATCAAACTTCATCTATCCTGTGGTATCATTTTTCAATTATAATGTTAATCTGCGCATGGCAGACATATAATCAGATATTCCATTACTGATTTTTTTTAAAAAAAATTAACACTATGCTACAATTATAAACATTAAGAGCTCTTAACAAATTTCATATTCAGTGAGACAGGTGGATAGACTCAATTTCTGAAAAGAATTTTTTAATCATATGTGGAGTTTCTAAAGTTGAAAAGAATCCGCCAAATATAAATCTAAAGGTCACGGGTCATCTAAAATTGAGGATTATCGACTGTGGGAACAGGCTTTATATTGAGATTATAGAAAGCGCAAGAGGTCGCAGTGGTCTGACGGTAAGGTCTTGGCTCGTGAGTCGTCGGGTTCCAGATGGGATTCCACCGAAGAACCGTCGTGTAAGGGGGTCTGTTGCACGTCAAATCAGTCTGGGCCAAATGCCCTCCGGCTGATGTGGTGTAAGGTGGAGAGGGTGGGGGATCAGGTGTCGTCCTCGTCATCCGACCGTATTTCAAGATGACGAGGTCCGTCTCAAAATATTCCTAGTGCTGCTTTATAGCGGAACGTTAATACAACTAAACTGAACGTAGAAAATGTAAAATTTTCGAAATATAATCTTTGAGTTCAGATTCTGAACTACTGTTTTTTACGCGTATTTCTGATAACATTTTTGGAAATATTTATTTAGAAAGATTTAAGTAGAAAGTAGAAAGATTAAAGTAGTAGAATATACTTTAAAAATATTTCAGAGGGCTCAATTCATTAATGAAGGCATTTGTATTGCCAACTTTGATTTAAAAATCCAATCCTCGAAATTCAAAATTTAAATTGCGAAGTAAAAAAGGTTAACTTCAAAATTGTGATAGCAAATTTCTTTCTTTCTTAATTTTGGTGTTGAGATAGTTTTAAAATACACAGATACCTAGTGAAATGATTGTAAGGTCTCAGATTAAGAACCGGAGTGTTTCAGGTTCTAGACTTGATTCCACCGAAGAACCATCGTGTAAGCGGATCTGGCATCCATAAAACCTGTCAAGGTCAAACGTCTTCCCTTTGGTGTCGTGTGGAAATTAGCTGAGGGGGGATGCAGCTTAGGTTTCATCCTCGTCATCTGACCATGGCTCAAAATTACCAGATCCATCCTTAAATAGCCTAGTGTTGCTTTAAAATGGGATGTTAATATAACTAAATTAAACTGACGGCCATTGATACAAAGAAAAGATAATTCAAAATGTTCAAAATTCTAATTAAATGATAGAGGCTATCCAATGTTATGTTAGGTAGGAAATTAAAAGTAACCAAAAAAGGGTATTACTTTAGGTGTCGTCCTCATCATCTGAACGTGGTTCAAAATTACAAGGTCCGTCCTAAAATATACCTGGTGCTGCTTTATAGCGGGAGGTTAATACAACTAAACTGAACAGAATTCTATATGCCATAAAGTAATAAATGTTAAGTGCTGCTGGTGCAAGCCATATAGAACATTTTTTCACGGAATATAACAGCAATAATAAAGCTTATCCTGTAAATAAATCGTAATTTTTATATCTAGAAGAGATTTTGATTGTATTTTAAATATTTGGAGAGGAAATCTGTTTGTGGCATATGTCCTTCAAAAGCACGAAATAAACTGGTCTGCGATAATAGAATTGATTCATCTCCAATTTACAAGGAATCATAATAGCAGTTTTTCCCATGCCCCCAAATTTAAATTAACTACTCTCAAATGAACAAAAAGTAAATACTCGGTTCACAAAATTCAACTGCGTACTCGCTCGAAATCGTAAATAGAATTGCGCAATCGGTTTAATATTTTTCGAGAAAGAACAATCATTCTTTCCAGCATCGTGACAAAACGAGAAAAAAGAACATTACTTTCTCGTATCCCTGTTGCTTACTTCCGGTACGCGCGATTCCAGTACACAGAAAAAGCGTTGCAGGAGGGGGGAAAACACGCTCCTCTCTTCCCTCAGCTTTTTCGAGTTGTACCGGCGTTTGTTTTGATGTGAGAAATGTTTGGAGAATCTCGATTTCCTCATTCAATCGACAATTGAAGGCATTGGATTCCGTCCAAAGGCTGGTGGGCGGATTCAGGCATTTGGAAGTAATCAGGAAACTATTCGAGCGGTGTCATTAAAGTTAATATTTTTTTAAAAAAATTGAAATTTAAAAGGCATATCCTGATCTAAAGGAAAATAGGAGCATCTACCCACAATTTAAAGGCGGCTTTTTAAATTGAATTATATGGTCGAATGGTTTCGATAAACTTTTTCAAGAATAATTTATAGATATATATATCCTTAAATATAAATGTAATTATTTAATTTCCTAATTTTAATTTTGTCCGTACTAACTTCTATTCAAAGCACTCTTATTTCCTCATCCATTTCCACTTTTCTTTATTTAATTAATGCAACAAAGGTCTTTAAAATTGTTGAAACCGACTAATTCCCTTTACTCCGAATGAAAAGATAAAAATTTGTTGATCGAAACAAATTCTTTAAAAAAATCTCTATAATTCTTTCACCTAAATCGACGCGTGTAAAGAAATTCCTGAATCTCAAAGAATATAATCACGACGATAAATATTCCGTTCGCCCTTTTCTCTTTTTACCCTTGTGGCGTTATGTTTTGACGTTTCTCGTCGCTTCTGCTTGTACGTAAATAATACCTCCCAGGAGGAAATAAAAGTTTAAAAATTAATAGTGACTTATCTCTTTCAGAACACACACATACACACACGCACACGCACACACTCTCTCACGCTCACACGCACACACGCACGCACGCACACACACAGAGCTTTATTATTAGTATAGATAACATAAAATCCGTATTTAATATCTCAAACTAATTAATATTTCACACACGAAATCTTTCTTTACGGTACAGATTGCTGCTTCTTGACGAATAAACAAAAGAGTGGCTTTTAAAAGTTCTTTGTCAAATCCATCTCCGATGTGAAAGTAATAAAACCAGCAAAATCAAGAAAAAAAATATGAGGACTCATTTATAAATTAAAAAGAGAGTTTCTTCATAAATCTAGTGTGGAAAATTTACTTTTCGGCCATCTGATTTCCCCACGTGTCATGACAGCTAAACATTAGATAGTTACAGAAATCACCCTAAGAAGCGTTGGGAAAGTAAAAACCTCGCAAAATTCAAAGCTTAAAGAGAAGTTTTATTTCAATTAATTAGAAATTAATTAGTTTTACGAAAACGAACGCATCATATTAATCACAATTTACGGAAAATGAGGCCATTAGCAAAAAAGTTCGACAAAGATATATATTCAATTCTAAAATATTTTTGATTTTATATAAAAATTAATGTAAAAGTTAATATAAAATTAATTCATATAAAATTAACAATAATATAAGATAAATTAAAAATTAATTTTCTAATTATCATTATAATAAATTATTATAAAAATTTAATTAATAGATTTAATATTCTTATTAAGATTTAGTATACAGTAAATGACATAATTATTTAATTTATTCAAATAAATATTGCTTAGACTGAAATGAGTTATAAATATATATAACAATGTGCAAAAAATTTATTAAAAGGTGAGATGATAAATCATTTCTTTCAATAATCATTTTCTTATATATATATCTAAAGAAATTAAATTACATTCCCTATTCCCTGATTACCGATTTTTACCACCTAAAAAGGGTATCAAAACCATTTAATTTCTATTATTAAAATAATATTCTTAGAAATATTAATAAAATGTTATTAGAAATATAAGTAATATTTCTCAGATTTAACCGTGAATTGAAATTTTTTACTTTTGAGCCAATATTCATTAAATTTATGTCAAAATAAGTTAATGTTAAAAAATTCATATCTGTGAAATTTATTTAATAGCAATAAAAACATTTATATCTAAATTGATTATATTAAATTTATTTCGATTCAAATAAACCCATTAGTATTATCATGAAAATAAACCTTTAGATTTTATAATTTCACAGCAAAATTTTCAATATTAGGAAGAAAAGTTTATCATCTAATTCATTACTGTTATCAAAATAAAATAAGTAATTCAGAGAAATTGACATAGCTCTTCGTAGAAAAGTAATTTAATTCATTCCTTTTTCAAGCCAAAAACAGAATTCCAGAATAATAATTTCCTTCAATTTAGATATTTTCAATTCATGCCGTCAGCTAGCGGGCTATTTGGAAAAAATTATCAAAGTGGTGCTCTAAACTACAAACAAAAAGAGAGAGAGAAAAAAAAGCAAATTTTCATGGTAGTGTTTTCATCATAATATCTTTTTATTGCAGAAACGTTCACATACTTTCCAGACGTGTCTACAATTTACATTTATTGAAAAAATATTTATTTGAATTTCTTAGATAGCGCAGCTTAAATAAATCATGTAATAGATTTCGAAAAAGCAATGGTAAAGAATGTCAGGCTATGCAATCGCCTAGGGCAGCTGTGCTAAAGTTGGTTTGAGACCGTGGCAAATCGATATCAAAAAGTTAAAATCACATCTGCCAAATGAATAAATGTTATAATCAACAGATTTCATACTTTTAATAAAGTATATAATCTATAAATTATAAAATAGTTGAATAATATTAGCTTAAGGATAATTAGTCAGGATTTTATCTTTTAAATTAAGAAATTATTATTATTATTATTATTTATGATTCGAAATTTCGATTATCAGTAATTTCTTCCTGCTCACCAGTTTTTTTGTGTGAAATTAGTAGAGCAAGATTAAAAAAATGTAAAAAATATATTCAAAATGAATCACTAAAGATGTTATTAAAACGTCAAATAAAATAGACATTGAATAGATTATATCCGAAAATTTATGATTTATTTAGTTTTAAAATATTATATGAATACAATAATTATCAAAGCAAAAAATCTTTAAAACGTATTTGTTTTTGTCAAAATATTTAAATCATGATTTTTATAGAAGCGAATTTAATATGACGGTACATGTATGAATTATAATTTTTCGAAGCACGTGAATGCACAAACAGTACGTAATCAATGGAATATGTTGTATTCTAATGACGTGTTGACAATTTATGTAATTATTAGTTCTTATTAAATGTTTTCAAACATTTCTTATGATTTAATAAAAATGCCGACATTTCTAATGATTTACTAAAATTATTTAATTATGATGATTGAATGCATTTAATGACTTTGAAAAATATTTCACATTAACAGTTTAATACGATTTTAAATAAAATATTTTGATTGAACGTTTTTCTAGAGTTGAACATATATTCCAAACAATTCTGTTATAATGAACATTTCTTCATAAAACAAACCAGTGTATCCATATTTATTCAGTTTTTAATTTCTTATTTAACATAATATTAGAAAACTGCTATCTTGTTTAATTATAATTTTTATTTTTAATTTGTAATTTTTGAATTATTATTACTTTGTATCAATGGTAGTTAATTTAGTTTACTTATATTAAGATCCCACTTTAAAGCAAAATTAAGCTATTTTGAGACGTATTTAGTAATTTTTAACCATGGTCAGATGATGGGGATGATACCTGAGCTGTATACCCGTTTCCCAAACTTCCGATCAAACCAGACGAAAAAAATTTCAACCCGACGGATTTAATGTGTATCAGAGCGTTACATGATAGCTCTTTGGTGGATATTGAGTCTCGAATTTAAAACTCACTGGTTCCGAAGTCGAAACCTTACCACCAAACCCCAGCAGTCTACAGTGTATCAGTGGCATTATTCCCAATAGAAAGACAAGACAGCTATTTATAGTTATTAACAGAGAGTATGTCAAAAACATGACGAATAAAATACTTTATTTAATCAACTAAGGCCGAGATAGCATGGTTAATAGGGTATTGGACTCCCATTCGTTAGGCGGCGAGTTCGAACCCGCCGACCAAAGACTCTCCATATGTCTGGTGTCGGGCGCACGTTATCGTGGCCACAAAGTCTTCCATATCGAGAGTAATATCATTTGGGATACTAGGTCAAAAGCGATCGTTCTCTGTTACAGAAGTAAATTGCGTTCTGTGGATGAATGAATGAAATGCATGAATGAAGTCCGTCCCGTAAAAAGGGTTTGTGGCGTGTGTGAGCTAAAAATCGAATTTCTGCTTTTAGATACTCAGGGGACCATACCCTCAGAAGTCCCCCCCAGGTAGGCATCTCGTAATTGAGGATTGAGATGCTTCCGGTATGGCGGTTGGATCTCGCCAACCCGGTGGGTATACTAATAATAGGTGGGGGTTAGGCTCCTTCCATCGATGACAGGACGTACTTCCTTCGGGGAGGATTGTACCGTGGCCGGTGACGGCCATTACGACTCAACCACAGTTCCCGCTAATTGCTGTTGCTGCGGTCCGTTCATTCAGTGCTTATGGTCAATCCATGTGTCTTTACGGCGGGTCTGAGAGTCTGTTCTATGACTACCTCAGAAGTTATTACACCTTTCCTTCATTTATAAAGCTGAACACAAGAACAACAACAACTTCCTTAGTATTAAAATATTTGTAAGAAATACAAATTTCATGAATGATAAAATATTAGGTTAACTTTAGTATTTAAATAGCATAACTGATAAGATTGACTACATTCACTTAATTATTACTCTATATACAAAACTGCCTCAATGACATTGTGTAAAAAAATAGGTGGCATATAATGTTAAAACATAATTAAACACAAAAAATACATATTCAGAAAGTTAATAAAATATATCAACACTAACATATAGTAAATAATCATGTCAAAACTGTGCTGAAAGACTAAATTACATAATCAATTTTTAAGAGTCCCAGAATAGCACGATGTCCATATCCACTGATTTCTATCAATAAAGTTTAAAATCATTTCGCATGAATTAATTAATGAAAAAGGGCAATTTGGTAGAAATAAAATGAAAAAAAAACACACAAACAAATTGTGCATTGAAATAAAATGTAGGAGGTGACAGATACGCTTTAATTAATGTTTATTCAGTCACATAAACGTAAATTAATTTTCTGAGAAATTTTACGCACGCTTGGCGAAAACTGAAATTTCTTATCGCGAACAAAGATTAATTATTTCTGCAATTAATGGGTTAGGTAAGAATTGCGTGAAATGAAAAGGAAAGATGAATTGAATTGACGTTATTTAAATAGAAATAAACAGTTTCCTTCACGTCATTTTTAGTAGTGTTTTCAAAAGGTTTATTTTGAAATAACTTTATGATTATTATAAATAATATTCACGTTTTCTTTTGAATTTTGCTTTTTCTTCTTTCTCTAGTAAGATGATTATTATTTATTGAATATTATGTGTTTTATGTGAACCATATTTCGTTATAATATCCACTTATCTCTAAAGTATCGCCTCAAAGTTACGAAGTATTTCCAGTGATATGTTGCTGTTCTCGTGTTGAGATTTACAGCGGAAGGAGGGGTGCAGTAGCTTTTGAGGGTATGGACCCCTGAGCACCCGAGAGCGGAAGTCTTACTTCTAGCTCACACATGTCACAAACTCTTTTTAAGGAACGGACTTCATTCATTCATTCACAGATCGTAATTAATATATGTGGAAAAATAGAACGATCATTTGTGACCCAGTACCCTCAGTGGTATTACTCTCCATATGAAGGACTTTGTGCGCGAGACATCACACACACGGAGAGTCTTCAGCTGGTGTGTTCGAATTCGCAGCCCAAGGGAGGCGAATCCAACGCCCCACCAACTAAGCTATCCCGGTCCATTTCCAGTGATATATTTAAGAAAATCTTAATGAGCTCATTTAAAAATGATAGATATTTGAATTTTTATCGTAAGTTTTATTTTCTATTTATAAAGATGTCAAATTAGCCAAATAGAATGTGACAGCGAATCTCGTATATTTGTCATAATAGTTACAGTTTTTGAATTTTTTTCGAATGTCCCAATTTTATTTGAGAATTTGTCTCGTTTTATTAAATGTTATCTAATTTTTCTAATTTTTAATTCCTTAATTTGAAAATTATTTTTTAAAGTACTTGAAATTTATAAATTTTTACCTCAATTTTTCCGAATATCCCTTCTTTTATTTTTATAATTTATTTTATATTTAAACTTTTAAGTTTAATCAAAAAATTGCTTTATCAGTTAGATATTATCTTTCAAATTCTCTTCATAGTTTCTAAACATAATAAAGTATGTGTAAAACGAATAAAAAACTGCAAGTGAAACGTTTGTCACAATTTGAAATTAAAAAATATGTTACAAAGCTATAAGAAACAAACTCTACTCAGACGATTCAATTGAAATAAAAATTAAAAATTACTTGTATTTCGATCCCAAACAGGTAAACAAAGGTGACTAATATTAAATAAAGTGATTTTTTGATTAAAATCCTTCAGCGCTGTATTATATATATGTTTTTTTTTGGGGGGGGCTAAAAAAAGAAAAAGAAAAATTATAAAGAAGAAAAAAAGCTGAACAATTAATATATAGTTAAAATTCAACGAATTCGTAATTTAAATTCTTACTTTCATTAACTTTTCATAAAAATATTATTAGCCTATATATGCCTTTTTTTTGCTGTGCCTTCAATTAAATCATAAAATCATCATCATATCGATACTTTAATAGGATGTGATTACAATATCCCTACATATTATGTTAAAAATGTATCGATGATACATGCAAGTATTAAAACTACATACCAAATCTACGATAATTCGCTTTCACAATTTGCAAACAAATATGAATGATTTTGCATATTATCATGTGAGAACATAATCTCATTTTGGTTAGAAGGTTTCGATGCCTCCGAAATTTATAAGCAAAAAATGAAGATTATGGGTCTCCGGAAACTATCGGTAGAAGAATTTTTTTACTTGTTTTTTACCAGTATTACATAATTATCATGTATGCTAACTTGAAAGCAGATGCGTTTCTAAAAAGTTGACCTGTTTTTGTCAGTATTGCTTTATTATTACGTATATTTCTTTGACAGCAGAGGCGTTTTTAAACGGTCGACATAGAACTATGACATCATAGCTGTTATTTCATCTCCAAATAGATCGAGCTCCAACATTTCGTATGCCAGCTAGAATAATTGAAAAGGAAAGTTTAAAAAAATTATCATTATATATACCTAGATATAGAGAGAAAGAGAGATAGAGACCATTAGAGAAGCCATGTGATTGTTTCAAAGCGGTTTAAACTGGTTAATGACATAAATTAATCAAGCCAAATAATGACTTAAAAATAATAATGATCTCACATGATAATGAAATTTGTGATCGTACATTTTATTATTTATTATTTTTTTAAAAAAAATTATTTCTATTTTTAATTATTTTCATGTAGAAAATCTCATTTTCTTCAAATCCAATATAGACAATAGCAAGATTTATTGTTTACCAAATATTGAAAAAGTGGCAAAATCGGAAGCCACGGACCATACATCGAGATTTGGCTCAATAAAGCACAGCACTCATGCTGCATCTCTTTATTCCTTTCCATAGAGTAATCAAATCGACGATTTGAAATTTCGAAATTCGATGCTTAGAAAAACTAGGAACATGTGTTATGAAATTAGTTTTAATTAAATGCATATTTTCTAAAAGGAAGTACGAATAATATTTTACTGATCAAACACTTGATTACTGTATGTGCAACAATATTTTGTTATTCAAACGCTTTTTTGTTTGTTTTCAAGAAACTGCGATGTTCAGAATCGTGTTGTATTTCATCGAAATATAATTAACCTTAACCACTCGAAAAATATTTCAATGCATAGTTATTCTCCCTATTACTTAACTTTTTTTGATTCTCCAAGAAAAGTATATATTTGTTTTAAGTTGAATTTCCTGGCAAAAGTAATTTACATAGTCTTATTTATCTGTAAACTGTTTTAACAATAAAAATTAAAAAATAAAAAGATTAAAATCAAATATGCTATGCATATTTCAATGCATCATGTCAGAATATCATTTCTTGAGCGGCAAAACACCACGTGCTCGTGCGAGTTAAATTATATTTTCATTCATTTCAATGGTTTCATCGAATGAGTCACTTTAGTATTGCAAACGATCCAAAAAAAACTTTGTCTCGCATTTATTGCTTAACAAAAATATCCCATTTCCTATTTATTTGGTTTCATATAATCACAAGCTCAAAACGACATTTTTCTAGGTTTTATTTGCAGTAGTCATTAACTTATTTTTTTAATCAGAGCTTTAGTAAATGCGATGGCAATGTGTTATTAAAAGCTGATTTTTTGAGATGCTCTTGCAAATAATAAAATTTTTATTTTTCTACTACGGATTTTTGTTGATGTCAAAAACCCTATCCCCAAAACAACAGACTGTTCTGACTTGATAATGAAATGTTAAAATGATACACAGTCGTGAATGATGAGTTAGAACCCCCATTCGAGGGAAAAGGGTTAATTTTGCTCTTAAAACATTTTTTTAATGTTTAAAGCTATTTTAAATTTAAAAAATTACTGCCGTTTGATGCTTTGTTCTTTTGATCTTGATATACTGAATTTGATTAAGTCCCTATATTTCCTACGAAATATGCTTGTAAATTAATTTTATTTATTACATTTCATGGTCAAATATTCATGAAATAAATCAATAATTGGTTAACTGCTCACTTATTGAAATTTTAATTTCGTGATGGGTAAGCGTAATTTTCTACTTAAGAAACTTTCCGAAACAAACAATGAGTAGCAAAATAAATATCCTGAGATGACATATAAACGTGACCGGACAGGATTTCACGGAACTGACAGCAACAAACTCCTCACGATTAAAAGGAGAGAGCAACAAGTGTTAACAAGAGTCCCGATGAGTCACGTTAACTCTGCCATTTGTAATTGATGCACAGGACTGACATAACAAACAGTTTTAATGCGTTTGAGTATTTTATGACGGGATTTGAAGTCATTTATTGTTAAATATGACTACGACTTCGACATAAAATAAAAAATAAATTTCACGTATAAACACATTCGTTGTTAAGTTTTGTGAAAACAAAAAGAATACGACATTTCCTTTCTTCAGATGATTTTCATCGTTTTCCTTTCACCATCTTAATTAAAGTTCCGCCCTGTGTTTTGTAGAATGCAGTTTTGTATTCACTTTATTTCTTCAATCCCTAAAACAGATGAATAAAAGAGAAAATAGTTATTAAATATACCTTCCCAAGGTTAGGTAGATGAACAGTTTTTGCTTCTAAATTTAAAAAAAATTCTGTCTATTAGAAAAAAAAATATTTGAGAATATTTCTCGATTTAAATATTTTGAATTTTTGAAAAGCAAATAAAATATGATAATGAAAGAAACGTGTGTTTTTGAACATAATTGCCGATGTTGTTTTCTAAATTGTACTGGCATAATGCCATACAACCAAATGCAATGGTACCGATCTTTGTTCATTTAGCGTTATTTTGATATTATTGCTCTTCCACTGGGGGTGCCTCATAATAAAGAATGAGAAGCTTCCGTAGAGTTGGTTGGTACACCCCACCCTGGAATGTACAAAAAAAAAAGTAGGAACCGTGTATCTTTCATCTATGAGAGACGTATATCCCAAGGGGCGGATTGCGCCGTTGCCGGTGATGGTACTTAGGAGTCAACCACAGTTACCACCAGTACTGCTGTTGCGGTGGTCCTTTAATTTAGGTGTTTCCATGTACATGCTAGGGGGGGGGGTGGAGTAGGCGGTAACATGTTTGATTTTATTGCTGAAATTTCAAAGAATAAAGTAAATCAAACAAAATGTCTTTGGCATCTTTTTAACTCTAATAATTCTGAAATTTCATGAGTAAAAAAGTAAAAAAAAATATTTTTCACTTTATGTAAGCACTTTAACAGAAAGAAGAGAAAAATATTTTTTTAAATGTCTGTTGTCCCATCTTAAAATCTGCCACCATTAAACTTTTAATATGCAAATGCATTGATTCCTTAACAAAATAAAATAATCCTATGCTGAAGTCAAAACTCAATATTAATATTTAAAGAATTGAATTTAAAATGTTGATATTATTGCATAGTAATCACGTTTATCAATACGCTACACGAATACTGTTTGCTCAGTGAAATCTCTAATGCTTTACGCGATATTAATATTTTCTGCAATAAAATATTTTTCAATTTAAAATACACAGTTTGCTTCTGCGTTTTAAAGCCCTATACCCAATCTTTTCAGTATGTTCGACAATTTATTATGTTCGGAGTTTTCATACAATCTTAGATGTCAAATTTAATGAGAAAAAAAATTAAGTAAGCTAACGGAGCAAAGGACTAAATGCATTGAGACCTACTTTAAAAAAAATTAAAACTTTTAAATTCCGAAATAGTATCTGTACAATGTATTATTTAATTTATTTAATATCATATAAAATTATGAATAATAACTAATATATTAAATAAAATCTGTAGTTGTTTCTTATGGCCCTTACCTTGGACAAGCTTCTGAGGTGGTCAGTGATTTAAGCCTAATCAGTCTCTGGTTTTGTAGTAGCGCCAACTAGGGCCAAGAATACGTCTTTTGCTACTCACTCATCACTTTCGCTTGCACAACCCCTTTTTACGGGGGGGGGGCATTCAGACACCTTACTGATAGAACTTAGAAGAACAACCATGCCCGAACCGGGACTCGAACCCAGGACGCCCATATCATGGTGAAGATATGCTACCCTTATGCCAGCACGCCGACGTAAATAAAATCTAATTTATCCTATTAGTGTTTTTCATAATACATATAAAACTTCATACAAATAAAACTTTTAACCCCTTAGTAGTAATGGTTTTTTTATGTTGCTGTTTCTTATGGCACTTGCCATGGACAAGCCTCGCTGATACATCAGCAGGTTTTAAGTAGAAAAGTTTCTTGTTTCAAGTAGCGCCAACAAGGGCAAAGAGTACGACTTTTGCTACACACTCACTAAATTTGCTTGCGCATCCTCTTTTTATAGGAGGGCACAGTCACACATCTCACTGATAGTAGACAGAACAACCATGCCCGAACCGGGACTCCCAGAACACGAGGAAGACCCGCTATCTCTGTGCTAGAAAGCCGGCTCATGGTTATAATCTAAATAATTACATAAGAAGATAAAAAAAGTAGTAAGTGGTTAGATTTTTAAAACTTCTGATTATTGTCAATGCTTCGTACTTGAATCTTTTCAATCAATTTCTTCAAAACAAAAAGTCAATTAAATTTTTTTTGAATAAAATGAGTTTTTTCATCATCGTATCACAGTTTAAAACATATCAGAAGTACATAATAAAATTTTTTTAGAGAATTGAAAAAAATTTAACTCGGAACTTATTACAATTTCCAGAAACTTAAAACATGAAAATATAAATAAACCCGAAAAATTTATTAAACGAGATTTTCCTTTACAAACAGACAACACAGAAAAATGATTCTTAATCAAAAATTACCGAATTTTAATTCCCGATACGCTCCGTTTGGGGTTGCACGGCAGGCAGCGAAAGTGATCGTGCCGTCGTTGCTGATCTCATTTCACGCATCGGATGAGAAGAAAAATATCCGTTTCTTGTGACACGGTTTCATTTTTGGTCTTCGTGAGGTCGAAAACACTTTCGTTTTGAGCCGAAAAACAAGTCATTTTCCCTAGAATATCCTAAAAAACATCGAATTTAAGAAATGCCATAAATGCTGTTTTTTGTTGCCACATTAGATTTGCGAAGTATCACGATTGTGTGGTTTTTTTCCCGCCTAAGATGACAGTTCGAATAAAAGAAACAAATGTCTTCCTTATCGGGTTTTGTTTTATTTCTGCGTTTTATTTGCGCGTTTTATGGGCTATTTTATCGCATAGTTAATATGGCATGTGGGGTTTTTTTTTTCACTTCCCGAGTTGTCTTTTTATTCTTTATCTGAGCGAATGATCTTTTTATGATCCTTGGTGATAATCAACGGTTCCATTAGCTGAAAACGGTAGCACAATAGTTCTTTCTTCTGTTATCAAATCGAAGATGGCAGAAAATAAAAGATTGTCCGAAAAAGTAATCTTGAAAGAGATTTTTGACCGATATTGGGAAGTGGCGAGAACTGGAAATATCCTCTTACGATAAATATATATAAATAATTCATATGTACGAAGTCTAAGGAACGAAATCAAAAGATTAAACAATCTGACGATATTTGAAATACGAAAAAGATTCAATCCGTGCCCATGAGATGTACGTCACACCGCTTGCTTAATTGATGTATTACGTATTTTTTCTGAAGAAAGTTAATATGATGTCATGGCTTATCAAAATTTAACTCTCAATTAAAACTGTTTCATGAGTCTGTCGTTAGTAACGCGATAATTGACATGCCTTTGAAGATTGTTCAGCAAAAATATCTCAACTCGTTTTATTAAAATTCCAAATGAAGTATTCTAATCAATTTATGTAGTTCTTGTGGATGATCCACATTTGCTTTAAAAAATAATAATGTCAGAAAAAAAAGAAAAAAACATCGCCAACTCAAGTAAAAAATTTAGCAAAGATATAAAAGATTTTGCTATAAAAATTCAATTACTTAAATATATCAAATTTGATATTACAATTTGGGACAACAAATGTAGTTTAGTGTCAACCTTTTATAGAAACCAGTTGCGAAAATCACTTCTAAAACACAAATTATATTTTCGGATACTAGTATCCAAACGCCAGGAATTAATCGCCAAATACGTCCCCAAGTATGACACGATAGTTTCAGTGAAATGCCAAATTCATCCAAAAGTTAATAATGGGTAATTATTGAATGTCAGTGTCATGTAAGGCGTTTTTTTAGCATGACGAGTTTGTTAGAGGATATACGAGAAAGTTTTGGGGAGACTTCTCCCATTGATTTAAATCCGTAATGTTAAAACAAAAAGTAGTTCGTTTTCATCGCAAATGGAGTTAAAATTTCGGATTTCGATTTACTCACTAAGTGCTTTCTCGTTATTACCATAGATAGAGCTCAACTAGATATATGAAATGAGTAAATTTCAGCGTATATAAATGCTTTGTATAAAAATATAGTCAACTTTGTCTATGGATATTAAATAGATTTAAGAGGTTTGTCAACACTTTTTGACCCTTTTAAAGAAGACTATCCATTTCCGTTAATATAAAAAACACATATCCACAAAATGAGCGACTAGATGGACGGAAGTTCTCTTATAATACCAAAACTATAGATCTGTATCAGATTTGAATTATTTTGTTTTGAGAGAAGATATATATATTTTAGACTCTTGAATAAATTATGTAACTAAGTTTTTTGTATTTTCCGCAATGCGGAAGACTCTTTTTAACTATAATTTCAGCTCTAATTAAATTCCAAAGTTTTGCCTTACTTTAGCTCATAGCAAGTTCATTCTTAAATATTCTCTAATTTCCTGATCCCATTCCATCTTCTCTACTTAATTAGTTTAGCTGAAGCGTAATAAGAATGCTAACATTTTTCCTTTCACATGCTCCGTGTGCCCACCAAGCACTTTCTTTTGAAAGATCCCTGTCTTTCCTTTATCAGAATCGACATGCGTAAGAAATCCCTATCGAAATCTCATTGTATATAAGTACCGCGAAAAAATATTTTCCCTATCAAAATCTCATGGTATAAAAGACCAGGGATAATTAATTTCGTTCTTTTTTATGCTAATCTGCATTTGTGCCGCGCATTGAGCAGACACATCTTGTTCTCGCCTCCTGTACAAAAATTGTAGCCTCCCGGGATGGAATAAAACAAAAATTAAAATTCAACCGGTCTTCTCCCTGATTTCGGCCACAACTTTTCCTCTGCTTGAAACAAAAATTATAATGCTTATATATATATATATATATATATATATATATATATATATATATATAT
>JAOUZG010041912.1:3715034-3731914 GCA_026289955.1 Argiope argentata
TATATATATATATATATATATATATATATATATATATATATATATATCCTAATTAATTTCCAAATTTTCATCATAATTTAGCCTATATTAACTTCATTCTAAATTAATCTACTTATTTTCTTATACGATTCCCACTTTTTATTTAATTAGTTTTACATGTTCTTTATAAGACTATCACTTCAGCATTTTCTAGAGCTCTGAACGAAGGTATAATATCTTTAATGCTGACGACATTCTTTTAAAGATACTGAAATTTCCCTATCCTAAATCGACACGTGTCACAAAAATCCCTGTCAAAATCTCATTGTAAAAACAAATAGAGGAAAAATGTCGGTCTCTTTTGCTCTCTTGAACTTGTATCGCGATGTAGACTGGCATATTTCTTGTCACTTATTCTTTGTACGAAAATTATGCCTCCCTTAGTGAAGTATGTAAACTGACGTCAGTTTCATCATCGCTTTTTGTACATAATATGCCTCCCAGATAATAATAAATCAAAGTTACAAGTAAAAAAAAATTCTACTCGGTCACGAAATTGTAATATATGTTTTACGTATGTATGTTACACCCTTCATGAAGCCTTATGATTAAAATTAGACTATAAAACATTCTTAAATGGCAGCTAACACGTTACGAATAATAAATGGTGTATTTTGATATTTTTGTGAACTATTTTAGAGGTAGATGTAATGTTATATTCATAGAATGTTAAATTTAATCACTGTTTTGTCGAATTTTCTAGATTTAATCATGAGACATTACTGATATGAACTATTCGGAGCTTTGATGTACTCATTCTCAATAAATTATAAATGTTTTGAAGAATTCTGTGAAGAGAATACTTATTATTTTAGTTGGGATTATGCGGATATCGCTGGAATAATTCATGTTGCGTATTGAGTATAAGATGTGGCGTTGAATAATTAATAAAACAGAGGAAAGTGATATGATTATTCTGAAATACACGATTCTGGCATTCGGAAAGCGAATTTCATATCATGAATCCAGTATGATATGAATATAGTGTTTATTTTCGAACGAGATGGATATTCTAGAAATCTACCTTTAAAACCTTTCAAAAACGCATCTGCTGACAAAGGAGCATACATGATAATAAAGCAGTACTGGTAAGAGCAGGTAAAAATATTTTTTACCCGTATATTTCGGAGATATCATAACCTTCTAATCAAAACAACATCATGTTCTCAAACGATAATAAGAGATCGATCTTAGTTCCTTAAATTTATGAATTAATTTGTTAAACACAATTTTGAATTTGATACAGGAAAAATAAAACCAAACGATAATTTTTTAGTTCGTAAGTTTTTAGCTAATAAATAAATAGCTGAAATTTTAGTTGATAGATTATTAAATCCAAACGATTATTTTTAATTAATATTATGAGCAAATAATACAGTTTTACTTTTCTTTAAATTTGAATACAAAATATTTGATTTTGAGTTTCACCTTAACAATAATGTGTTTCAGCAAGCATTGAAAGATCTACCATGTTGTATGGTAACATTGTGAAATGGGAAATCCAGACATTCCTATTGTTTATCCGAAGTCCATGTGCCATACTGTCTTAAAACCGCGAAATTCATTATTCTAAATTAAGAGAATACATCTCGTGCTGTTATAAATTTATTGTTTACACGTGAGTGGGAAAACTTTACAAAGGCTAGAAGGGTATTTATTTAAACGTTATTTTATCTGTCTCCGAGTCGGATGAAAGTTTTCGTTACGTCAGGTTGAATTTAGTTGAAGAATATTTTGAAAATCTATTCTCTTGGAGAGCAGCAGGTTAGTTTATTTATATGTCGAAAATTATTTTCGAAAAATAAGTTTTTTTTTCTAATATATAAATTTTTTATTAGAAACATTGTTAAAGTTTTAGCTATTTTCATCTTTTTTAAAAATAAAAATGGAATTTTATATAATTAAATTAGTTATTTTAACAAAAAAGACAAAAATAAACAGCATTTAATTTTACTTTGATCCAATCTTTAATAGTAAATTAACCTTGTTTGCTTTATATTCTATGTCTGGTTATTGATTCATTACTTACCAAAAACTCTATCTTGTTTGTACTCTACCTTGTCTGTGCCTATGATAAGGTATAAGCTATTTATTTTCTTTCAAAATCTTAATTTAAATCATAATTTTAAAAACGTAAAATAAAGGTAAAAATGAAATCTGCCACGCATATTTCAATGTATCGTGTGAGAACATCGTTTCTTGAACGGCCAAGCACCACGTGCTCATGCAAGTTAAATTATATTTTTAATCATTTTAATGGTTTCATTGAATTAGCAACTTTAGTATTGCAAACTATACAAAAACACTTTGTCCCACATTGACTGTTTACAAAAAATATCCCATTTCCTATTTGTCTCATTTCATATAATCGCGTGCTCAAAATGACATTTTGCTAGGTTTTATTTGCTGCAGTCATTAACTTATTTTTTTAAAAAATCAGAGCTATTGTAAATGCAATGACAACGCATTATTAAAAGCTGATTTTTGTATGCTCGTGCTGATAGTAAAATTTTTATTTTTCGCCTACGAATTTTTGTTGATGCCAAAAACCTCATCCCGAAAACAGCATCATGTTCTGACACGATAATAAGCTGACTGATTAACTGACTGGTTAATCAACGATACATTATGATACACATTGACAACTGAATCGAAGGATTAACTGAATAAAATATTTATGTGTTGGTTTTAATATATCCAAAATAGGAACATTTAATTCAAACGTTAATAAACAATAATTAAACATGAATTGATTGATAATCTATTATAGAAACGAAACACTGAAAAGTTATGTAATAAACCATATTTTACTTCCGAATTGCTGAGAAAATTGACATTTTAGATATTAAATTTATAATACAATGTGAGGATCGACACAACGTTTGAAAGTTCTCTTACCTTTATATTTCAAATTTCACATCAACAACGTTGTGTTGTAACTTTAAATTATGCATGAAGTTTAAAAGACTGCAATTTTTCAGCTGCTCAATCAAAAAAGTGGTGCTCATGTATTGCATCTTGAATGATGACATTTATACCACTTTTGCAATTGGGATTCTTGAGACTTCAAACTACCAGTCAGAAACAGTGAAATATTTTCATTGGTGTTCAAGAATAAGAAACTATTTATTTTTGACATCTTGCTTTAAAGATCAGGAAATATATGCAATATTGTACACTCTTGAACCATTCGATTTGGGAGATGGTTTTTTTTTCTTAGAAGTTCTTTTTATGAGAGCATTTTTCAAAATTTTAATTTTGTCTTTAAATGAAAATTTGTCGAAATTTTTAACATTATTCCTCAGGAATGTCAAAGCTTATTAACTCACAAAATTATTTTTGTGAACTCATTTTTATATTACTTTAAAATTTAAAGAATTGGTCTTTCAATGATATTAATTTTTAATTATGATTTTTTCTTGTAATTTTTTGTCTGTTTTTTGTATTGTTGTTCTCTAGTAATAAATTTTTGAAAAGTTATTAATAATTTTTTTAATTAGAATTTTAATAGGTTTCAAAAATAATTTTTGATAATAATTTTTTATTACAATTCTGATAATTTTAAAAGTATTCTTTGATTAGAATTTTGTAATAATGTTTCAATTTAAATTTTGATAATTTTAAAAAATATATTTTTTTAATTTTTAATATTTTTTTCTTTCATATAAAATTTTAACTAGAATTTCCATAAGAAATTTTGATAATTCTTAAAAAAATATTCTTTAATAATAATTTTTTCTTAATAATTTTAGTGATATTATTATCATGTTAGAACATGATATTGTTTTCATTAGAAGTTTTTGAATAATTGAAATAACGTATACGAATAACGTATCGCTACGCAAATGTTCTAAATAACGTACGCAATCATAAAAGCTAAACGGCATTATTCATCAACATCTTTTAATCACATAAAAAATTTTACTTCTTTTTACCAATATTACGTTACTGTTATGTATGCATCTTTGAAAGCAGATGCGTTTTTCAAAGGTTGACGTACATTTCCAGTATTACTTTTTTAGACTTATTTCAACTGGTTAATGATTTAAGTTAATTAAGAAAAGTAATGACTTAAAAATAATAATGTTCTCACATGATAACTCGAAAAGTGCGATCGTAAATTTCATTTCTTCATCTTTTAGAAAAATTCAAAATATTTTAAAGTATTTTTTACAAAATTTTTTTTTACTATTTTAAGAATGGACCTTATACGTATAACCCGGCGTTGTAATGTTTTGTGAGTGTACATTATCAATAATTAAAAGTGAAATATTGAAAATAATATAAAGATAGACGAATCATTCCTAAAATATTATATTTCAGACCAGAGATTCAAATTTCTTTTTTTTAATTGTTTGAACAGTTTTTTATTTCGTTTTCAATACGTATGAATGATCTTATTATTGAATGCATGCGACTTAAAATTCGACAATAGGCTATCTAAAACATGCGTTTTATATTATGCATTTTTAAAAAACGAAAATCAATGTTATTATTTCCTGACGAGAAATATTTTCGATATTTTTGCATGAAATACAGATGCTACGATTAAGTTTATTAGAGAATAATGCAAAAAATTATTTAGTTATGTACCGAGGACAATATAACTACAGAATTTAATTCTTTAAAATTAATATTTTATAGATAAATGCATAATTTTTTGCTATAACTGTTTAAATCATTATGTTTAAAGTGAAGGTAGTTTGTTCAAAATGCCATCATTGAACAATTCTGTGTCATTTTATGCCGACCTTTTTCTGAAAGCTAATAAAGGTGAGACACCTTTCGAAAATTGGAACAGTTCCGTGTGGGCTATACCTTCTTTTGAGGAAACCTCGAAGGCTGTGAGGAAGTCACCCGCGTTCTCACAAGGCGTATCCGGTTCACAATGCTCATCGGGCAGAAATTGAAGGGCAGACGCCAACACCAAGGTTGCCTCCGCTGAAGTTTCTTAATTTTTTCGCGAATTTTATCGCTCCCGATCGGGTTTCGGGGCTGCGGCGATATTTTTCAGCCTCGTTCAGCGATTTCGCTTTATTTGTCATCTTCACTTTTCAAGGTCCCGGCTCTTTTGTAGTTTCTGTCCGCCGTCCGTGACCCGATGACGGAGAGGAAGCGAGAGTGCTATCCAAGGTTGTTTCACGTGCGACACCGCCTAATCGTTTGGCCTAATTAGCGGTTAATTCTTGAATCACCTGACCTCTTCGTCGGAGTTCAACCGACGACCAGACCAGACAGACGGGAAGAACGCGCGTAGTTTTTCGAACGAAACAGTCATTTCCCGCTTTTTCATGAGAAATGGTCTTTCGAATCCATCGTACGAAAGTATGATAGATTCATAAATCGTTTGATTGGGAGAAATATAACCGTAGACTCCAATTTTCGTAACAAAAGTACTGAAACGATAAGAAATATATATTTTTAAATGATATTTAAGAATAATATGTAGAAAGTAATAATTAATATTAACACTTAGAAAATAATAACTAAGAATAATAGTTTGAAAATATTATGTATACTAATAATACTTAGAAAATAATAATAATTAAAAATAATATTTAGAAAATATTATATATACTTAAAAATAATACTTATGATTAATACTTAGAAAATAATAATTAAGAATAGTATTTTGAAAATATTATTAATACTATTAGAAAATAATAATTAATAATAACAGTTAGAAAATAATAATAATTAAAAATAATATTTAGAAAATATTATGAATACTTAAAAATAATACTTATGATTAATACTTAGAAATTAATTATTAATAATAGTATTTAGAAAATATTATGAATACTTAAAAATAGTAGTTATGATTAATACTTAGAAAATAATAATTAAAAATAATATTTAGAAAATAATAATTAAGTATAATATTTAGAAAATATTCTGAATACTTTTAAATAATACTTATGATTAATACTTATAAAATAATACTTAGGAATAATAGATAATAATAAAAATAAGAATAAATAAGATAAAAATAAGATAAAAATAAGAATAATATTTAGAAAATAATACTTATGAATATTACTTAGGAAAACTTCTTAATACTTGGAAAATTATTCTTATGAAAACTACTTAAAATAATACTTAAGGATGATACTTAGCAAATATTATTTGATAATAAGAATAAAATTTAATAATAAAAATAATAATTAGAAAATAATATCTATTAATGAGAATAATATATAGAAAATAATATTTAATAATAGGAATAATAATTAGAAAATAATATTTAATAATACTTACAGAAATAATTTTTCTAGCATAATTTATACGGAATTAAATTCTAAATAATCTAATTAAGTCCATTTGCTTTTAGTTGCTGAATAATAATGGAATACTTAGCGTTCTGGTTTAATGATTTCGTTTTATTTATCATATTCTTTTTTCCAAAGGCCACAATTTTTTAAAAAGAATTGATCAGTAAAATCCATTAATATTATGTCTATTAGTTTAATTCAGAATTTATTGTTAATGTGATATTTTTTTGCGTATAAATTTTCAACAGAGCATTACTATATAATTACTGTCTTCCATTTTAAGTTTATTAAGCTGTACATTTTCTTATTAAAATAAAGACAAAATAGTGATTGATAGTTCGCAGGTTATAAGAACTGGTGTTGTCTGGACTATTAATTTCCTTATATTCTAAAAAGAAATTGCAGCAGCTTTAGGAACTTTGATATATGATTTTTTTTAAAAAATTGCAAAACGAGTTTACTTTATATATTAAGCATATATATATTACTTTATATTTTAACCTCATATATATATATATATATATATATATATAATATGTAGGGAGAGTGTGAGTTAAGAGTAAGGACTGAATGAAATGTAAAGTAAGTAATAATAAAGTAAGTAAAGTATATATAATTTTTTTTCTTGTAATGGATGACATTTGATGTTAATAAAGTTTTTCTAAATATTAATTCATTATTTTTTTAAAAATATAAAAATGCAATTTAAAATTAAAAACTAATTTTCTCGCCAAAAAATCTTCATTTCTCCCCAGCTAAATCAGTAACGAATTCAGTTTGTTTTTTCCTCCACGCTAATGAGGTTAGGCTTGACATGTCGTCGGCCGATTATTTTAAACTATTCTGTTTATTTTCTTAGTGTTTGATGCATTTAAAATTAAACATTCTTAATGAATAGATTTTTCGGATTCATTTTGAAGTACTTTTGAATTATAATAAAACAGAATAAAGGAAATTAAAAATTTCTCATCTGTATTGCGTTACCCCGATTGGCATAGAAAATTCACGCATTTGCGTTATCCCAATTTGTGTTTAAAATCCACGCATTCACAGTGTCTTCTGATTTATTTCCAACGGATACACACTTGATTTTGTTTTCTCCAGATTTTTTTTGATGCATTTAAAATTAAAAGTGTTAATCGGTTGTTTGGATTCATTTTGGAGGACTTTCGAATTAAAATAATTCAGAATAATGAAACAAATTTCTAACCTGTATTGCGTTATCCCAACTGGCATAGAAAATTCACGCATTTGCCTTGCCTCAAATGACGTTGAAAATTCAATGCCAATTGAGTGTATTCTGATTTTATTTTGATTGTTTTCTGATTTATTTTCAACGGATACAAATTTGATTTTGTTTTGGCTAGGTACAACTTTTTGATCAATTATTTATATTAATTTTAATTATTTAATAAAAAATAAATAAAATGAAATTTTTCTTTGTTGACATAAGTAGGAATTGACTTAAATTATTTTTATATTACTTGTTTACTGGGCAAAAAATCATACTACGATATATGTTATGAAAATCATGCACGTTTAGCATTCCTCAAACTACATTTACTCAAGAAAATTTTAGATGTAATAAATTTTAGACGACATCTTGCTTAAACATTAGCATAGAATATAGGTAAAATAAAAATATGCAATTGAATTATTCAGATTGAGCGACATTGTTACTCATTATCATGTATCTCTAGAGACTAAACTAAGTTTTGAGCTTAAGTAAAAATGAAAAAAAGGAGAAAGTTATGCAATTTTCCTTATGAATGTGTTTTGAATAAATGAATGAACCACAGGCATTTAAAACAAAATCACATACTGTAAAGTATTATTCTACTGAAGCTAAATATAATGGAACAGGTTATATAATTCCAAACAGAATAATTTTGTAGTAGTTTAGAAGTTATTTTTAACCGGAAAGAATAAATTTATTGAAATGATCCCGCTTGAGAGTTTTGAGGAGGAAAATTGATTGAAGAAAACCCTATTTTGTCCTACAGAAACAGCTTATGGGTTTTTATAGTCATTATTATGACACTAAAATTGTCATTATTGACATTTATATGGTTTCTTTTGTCATTATTATGAGGCTTTCATGATTTCAAAGCTTAATTCTGCAGCTGATAATTCCTGTATTTATATGAAATTAGTTATTACTTAATTATTAATTTAATTTGTTATGTGTGATTATTATGACTCAAGAAGCACGCGCAAATTGTAAATCGCAACAACATATGCAGAAATTATGGTTGAGTCATCGGCCACCTCTCACAAAAGAGGCGCATTCCATCATCTTTAGAGGATAGCCCCACATCATTTCTGTATCCATCAATCTATGAGAACCAACTACTATACCAGAAGTATTTCATCCCCATACATACATGCTTTATGAAACAATATATCCAAATTTTGAGTGCAAGAATCCCAGTTACTCTAAGTTAATTAAGTTAATTAATTCCAGTTAATTTAAAGTATGTAATGTTACATTAAAGAAATAAGAAGACTTGAATAAAAAAATAATTTTCAAATTAATTTGAACAGTTACTTTAAATTTTAATAACTCAATTTTGAATGATATTAAATTTTGTAATTTAAAAAGAAAAAAAATGTATTTTTCTTTAAAATAAATATTATTATTTTTTGTAATTCACATGTCAACTATGAAGATCAATATATAGAAAAAAAATTATCCGTAATATATCCTAAAAAAGACGAAGGTTTTATTTAAAGTATAAGGATATGAATTCTAAACCAAATTATGAAGTTTAAGGTAATAAACTGGTAGTTGATATTTACCGAAATAAGGAAGAAAGGAGATGTATTAGGAAACAGGATGTATGTATTAACTTATACTTACGATAATAAAACAATTCCACAATTAAATAACCTGCACTGAAAAAAACATTATTAATTTATTTTCCTCAAACTAGATTTTTATTATCGTTTAATTTATTTATAATTTGTAATTACCGAGCAATTCCTGTTAATACCTTTAAAAAAATATAGCCCTGAAATTTAAAAAAAATGTTCTGACAATAATTTGTTTCTGCGTGTGTATATGGTTTATTGCGATTTTTTTCATATTTTTAAAGTGTAAAGTACTTTAACTAATACTTTTTCGAAAATAAAAAATAAATATTAATTTACAGCAGTATTTAAAATTGTATTTGCTTCCCCAGATCAGCGGTTTATTATAATTCGATTTCATTAAGAACTTTGATACTTCCATTAATCTATATATTTAATATTTTTAAGTAAATTTTAATGCACATTATTGTTCAAGAATATTAAACTGTTATATAAATACAAATGGCTGCTATTTATTTTATCTGCTTTCATCTCTGCAAATAAAACTACTTTTATGAATACATGGGACTCGACTCCTTTTAGAAATTAATCCTATTTAATATCTGTTATAATTTGATGCTTCAAAATAGGCTGTTTGTAGAATCATGAACATTAAAAATGCATGAATATGAGATTAAATTGAAATTAAATAAAATTAATAGTAAATATTGAATTAATTCCAATCGAAATTAAATATCGACTGAAACTAAATACCATCAATATAATCAGTGGAAGCAAAAAGTGAGTAATAGAAAAATAAGGTTCAGAATAGAATGTAACTTAGTATAGACAAATATAGGATTATTATTTGATTAAAATGCGCTCACAAGTATAAAAAAGCATGTTAGGAATAACAAGAGGATAAATGATTCTACAATTTGAAAATTTGAAATTACAGTGAATATTCTGAAAAGTTAATATTCTGAAAAGCAAATAAATAGAGTACCTTATTTAAAAATTGGTTAAAAATTAAAAATGAATAATTAATAAAATATTTTGGCAATCTGTTATAGATAGAAATACAACTAAAATGGAAGATAAATAGGAAATAATTTATTTCTGAATAATTCAACGATAGCATGATATTTTTCTTTAAAAAATGGTTGGATTTTTTACAATTAATTTTAATTTAAATATGAGTTTAGAACATAATTTTTGAATGGAATAAAATGCAAAATATTTATGTATTTAGGAGAAACAAATATGAAAAACTCTGCCAACTATTTTATACAAAAATACAAAAAATGGATGACGAAAAAAAATTATTTCTGAATATCTCAACGATAGTATAATGCTTTTAAAAAACGGGGTGGATTTTTTATAGTTAATTTTAGTTTTAAAATGAATTATCACAAAAAGGCTTATACATTTTACTATGGACTAAAATGCAAAAAAATTATGTTTTAGAATAAACAAATATTATAAATACTGTAAACTATTGTATACAAAAATACAACTTAAAATGGAAAAGAGATCGAAAATAATTTGTTTCTGAATATCTCAGCGATTATTTGATGTTTCTAAAGCCGTAGGGAAAACTCTGGTTGGAATTTTTAACATTAATTTGAATTTAAAAATGATTTATTCCTGTAAACATATAAATATTATAATGAGTTGATATCAAAATATTTTTTTATTTAGGAGAAATAAATGTGAAAAAATGCAAATTATGAATTAAATAAAGTGGAATTTTATATGAAATTAAATATTCGAATGAATTTTTTAAACCAAATATTATTTTTGTTGTTGTGATGGAGATAAAAAAATCGTCTGAGATTTTACGAAATTCGAAAATCGCTTATAAAGAAATTTCCTTCTCGTATTTGTTTTTGTTACATTTATAGCTAAAATGTCATATACTTCAATATTTTTTTTCTTTCGTTAGGACACATGTCTAAAAAGATTGTTTTGAAAACATATTCGTAACACACATATTCTACGACCTGAAACAATACAAATAAATAAATTAATACTATAATCATTCAGAAAATTTGACCGCCTAATTTGAATTTGCATATTATTCAACCGTTCTAAAATTGTCATCTTGGATTATATAACTAACCTGACACATGAATAATGGATTTTTAGATTAGAATCTCAGATTAAGAAATGTATCTGGAAGATCAAAGTCGTGATACCGAATGTAGAGCTGAGCAATTTTTCTATGATTTTTGAAGAACGAGAAAAATATTGATGTTTATCAACTACTTATAAAACTGGCTGATAAACATCAATATTTATTGGTGAAAACAATAGAAAAGAGGAATAATCAAATTAGATTTCTATCGTAGATTATCTTTTCTGACAAATCATTTCTTAACAGTAAATTTAATTTTGTTCTTTTAATCACTTATCCTAAATAATTTGATTTTATTCTTCTTTTAAAGCACCAATTTTCAGTTATTTGAAGAATGTAAGATATTTTAATTCCATCCTCATGATTTTTGCTAGTTTAAAAATTGAATTTGCATACCCTTTTTTTTTTAATTTTACTTATTTAAGTTTGGAATCAAATGCGTTTTTATTGAAGAAGATATGTCAGTGTTTATATAAGAAATCCACTTTTTCATAGAACATGATTAATAATTTTGTGAAAAAAAACTGTATATTTTAAGAAATAATTGATAAATCATCATAAGTGTTTTCATCAAATGATTACATATTTTATAAAATAATTGATAATTATCATATTATTTCATGAAAAAACTAGGAATTATCTAAAAATAACAAAATTATATATTATAGCAATTAATAGTGTTGCTAAAGTATTATCAATTATTAAAGGTTTAGAAATGGATATTTTGCTGATAAAGAAAAATTTTAATACTTTGCTTAACAAATTTTATATCCAAAATTTACAGTCCATTTATTTAATTCTGAGTATATTCTACAAGTTATTCTTAAATCTAATAACTAAATATAACAGTCTAACTAAATATATTGCTGAAAATAGTTTCTGAAAAAAGTTTCTTAGCAGAAAATAGTTTCTTTTCAAATAATCTTTCATCATTTGGGGCAATTTTATTTTCATAAGACTTTATTATTTCATTTGATAATAGTTTTTACTATTCAAATCTTTCATAACAAAAATGTTGAAAACCTACAAACAGACTTCTTAAAACAAGTAAACGATCGAATATGGCGGATAAATTTGCCATTTCCGCCAGGTGAGCATGTCAGTTACAGTTACAGGCAAAAAAAAGATCTATATTTAACTATATTAAGTCAAATTTTTCCAAATATGGCTTTCTTCGTTTCTTAATGTGATAGAAGGCTGAGTATGTTTAGTCTTCACAAAAAATGAGAGAGATTAAATTATTCCGCTTAGATTTTAACCCAATCTAGTTCCTTATAAAAATAATATCGTGAAATATTTCAAAACATGCACACGTTGCGATTATTTTAAAATTTGGTGACCTTCAACAAAGCAGCATTTTATAAGGAATTTAAATTTTAGAGAGCCTTTTTAATTCTAAATTTTATTGTTTATTTGAAATTATTACATAAGGTTATTGCATTGTCATTTCATAACATGGTTTATTATATTCAATCAGTGTTTTCTACTGCGCTGTAGTGAATTTTTATTAGGTGAATTGCATCATTATTTAAAAATAAAAATAGCTTGGAAACTAATATGGTAGGTTATAAATAATTTACCCTTTTCATGATTCTTGTCCTTTCATGAAATTATTTTTAAATAATAAACGATTGTCATATTGTCATAGATTAATTGCAAGATGCTTTTTTACAATATTATAACTATTGTTTTCTGTTTTAAAGTTACTATTAGTTGTAATATTTGTTTTAATATCAATTATATATTTGATTTTAACTTGTGTCTGATATTTTAATTACAAATAATAAATATTAATGAAATTGTTACAACAGTTATTATTAACAAGATTATTAATAACTTTATCTGTAAGAAAATTACCCTTAGTAACAACATTTGATTTAATATCAGTTATACATTTAAATTCTTTGTAACTTGTGAGGATTTCAATGAATTATTTATTAATAAAATTTGAAATTAATCATTGATTAATTAATTACAAATTCACCTCATTTAATTATTTATTAATGAAATTATTATAAAGTTATTATCAATCAAATTATTAACAGTTTTTCTTCTGTTTTAAAATTATTAGAAATACTATTTGTTTTAATATCTATTAAACATTAAAATACTTTCTAACTTGAGAGTAAATATATTAATTGCAATTAATAAATTTTTAATGAAGTTATTACAACAGTTATTATTATTGAAATTATTGTTTTTCTGTTTTAAAATTACTTTTAGTGACTTTTTTTAAATATTAATTATGCATTTAAATGAGTTTTTTATTTGGGAGTGGAGCCCTTAATTACAATTAATAATTTAGTATTGAAATTATGTTCTTTAATTTTTTAAAATTACTATTAGTCATAATAATTGTTTTAATATCAATAACCCATTTGAATGCTTTCTAGCTTGTTAGTGGATCCTTGATTACAGTTAAGGAATTAATATTATTACAACAATTAAATTGATGTCCTAACATTGGGGTCGCGCATCTTCCTCGTGATCTGGGCGTCCTGGGTTCGAGTCCTGGTTCGAGCACAATTGTTCTTCATCTGCTCTATCCGTGAAATGTATGAATGCAGCCCCCTCGTAAAAAAGGGTTGTGCACGTGAATGTGATGCTTGAGTAGCTAAGATGTATCCTTAGCCTTAGTTGGCGCTACATTTAAAACAAGAAACGCATCCTCTGCTTAAAATCACTAATTGCATTAGTGTTTTTGCCCATGGCAAGTGCCATTAGAAACAACAACAATAGTTTTTAATAAAATTATTAACTTTTTTTCTGTTTTAAAACTAATATTAGTAGAAATATTTGTTTTATTATCAATTATACATTTAAATACATTTAACATGAGTGGATCCTTGATTACAATTAATAAATTATGAATGAAATTATTACAATAATCGTATAGTAAAATAATTCACCTTTGATTATTTTTTCAAAAATATATTATATCATAAACCGTAGGTATATCGAAATTTTTAAATAGGAATTGGAAGGATGTTGAAATGTAATATTCATTAGATTCATTTGAATTTTAGACATTTAAAACATTTTCAAACGCTTTTTTATATATAAAGCATTGATATTTATTAAGAGAGATAATTATTTACCTTGGGAGAAAAGCATATCAGATAATTTTAAGTTTATGCATCTATTTAGAGCTTGAAAGCATTACCGGCTCGCACGTCTACTTTAAGCAAGTTATATAACTAATCTGGGCAAGGGTAGAATGTTTCATTAGGTATAAGAAAATTGAATTTAATTATCATAATTATTAGTTTATGAGTTCAGGCTAATTTTGAGTTGCGCAATCATCTGCTAAACATTGACAATTCTCACGCAAATAAACATAAGAGAAATAATTCAAATGACATACTTTTCAGGAATCATAAATCTTTTTTAGCTAATTTCGTTACGAGAAATTTTCCAAATTCATTTCTGACTATTGATTTTATTTTTTTAAATAATTCTTTTTTCATTTGCTCTATATTTTAATGGACACAATGAAGTTTTTATATCAAAAGTTAACGCACGAATATGTTTAAAAACCGTTTAAGAAAGATTAAGATTAATTAATCTTTTAAGTATTTTCAAATGCTTGATTGTTCTTTCTTTTTAACAAAGAATTTAATTACTCTTTTGAGTCCATTGTCATTTTTAATTCTGATAATATTTCAGAAATTTACATCAGACGCTTTAAATAATGTCACTTTTTTCGTCATATATATGAAGAAAATTTATTAAGCAAAAAAATTAGCAGCAAAATAATTTACCTGTTTATATGTTGCCAAACCCTTCATACAAATATTTTATGTGACTTGATCCGAATAGCATTCTCAGTAAAATGTTTCAATATTCAAAATTTCATAAAAACACAGTTTATCGTATTTTAGAAGCCTTATACCATTTTTTTTATTTTGAAATATTTTTTTCTTAATTTTCTTTCTATCTATACATCTAATTAGGTTGCAAGAATGAGTAAAACTGCTTAACAATATTTGTAATTTAAAAATTTACCTCTTTGCTTTATTTTGAACGTAAATCTGAATCGTAAATGCATTAATATTTCAAATGTTTTATTGAAAGTAAGTAGTATTCTGAAATCTGTTGAATACAGATAAAGTGAGACGACCTCCATTTTTTTGATAACTAACTACAGGAAAAAATACTTGGATAAATATTGATATTTAATCAAAATATCTATTGTTCTTAACACATTTTTACTCCAAATCAATTAAAAGTAGCAAAAATATTTTTATTAGGAAAATTTAACAATTCTTGTTGATGAAAAGCTAAGATTTTTTAAAAAAATTAGCAAAATTAAAAAAGAGGTAATTATTAAATCTGTTTAATTAAAAAGGTGGTTTGGTTTTTTAAAAAAACAAAAAATATTTTTTACAATAATATGTTTAAAAGTTATCGCGGAAAACCCCGAAATATAGCTTAAATAAAAAAAATTCGAACTGAAAATTAAAAAGAATATTCTGTGCACACTTTGATCTCCTATTGTATATATGAGCGAAGTGTGATTGATCTAGGTTAAACTGTTTGGCATATATACACAAGCAAAGATATGCACATTCATCTTTATTAGTAATAGAAATAAAAATGGGCAAATTTTGAAATTTTCTGTAATTTAATATTTGTTTAATTCATTTTAATATTTGGTAGTCATATTTAACATTACTTCGAGTGATATTTTAAGGATTTCCAAAATTTATAAAATAAATCTGTAAATTTTAAGTTTATAAAATGACTAGATGGCAATTTTTTCTAACTTTAATTCCTTATCAGTAGAAACACTTCCCGGAAAACATTACTTACTGGTTTCAAAATCAAGTGTTAAAATAAGAAATATTATCTGTCATTTTAACTATTTTCAAGAATACGAGAGCAATTGCACAATGTAAATAAAAAAATTGCATAAGAGTGCAATTTTTCTGATTTCTGTTTCTTCGAATTCTAGTTTCGGAATAACACTATTTTTTACTCCAACACCTGAATTAGTTGATTCATTGGATATTGAACAGTCTTCTCTGTTTGACGTAAGCATTACGTTTTAGAAGGAGCAACGCATTAATGCCAAATGCGCAACATGCAACACATGATTAGAACCTGCGTTTTGTAAAGGAAATACTTCTACCTTACTCAAATACATCAAGGGGTTTTTAAATTTTCGAAAGTACTACTACAAAACATGTTATGGCATTTAATGATGTCAATTGCTTAAAAAGTTATTAATGAAAATTTAGTGAAATTTTTTATATGTAATTAATGAATAATATTTTTATTTATTTGTTTAGAATTGATTTCCTTTCAATTCTTTTAAATACGTTAATTGATAATCAACCAGAAATGTTGTTCTTGTTGTTACTATTGCACTTGCCATGGATAAGTGGGCTGACGGCCATCATTGATTTTAAGCCAGATGAGCGTCTCTTGTTTTTGAAGTAGTACCAACTAGGGCCAAGAGTACGACTTTAGTTACTCACACAGCACATTCGCTTGCGCAGCGTTTTTTTGCTCATTCATATACCTCACAGATACAACAAAATAGAACAGACATGCCTGAACCGAGGCTCGAACCCGGGAAGCTGAGTTCACGGGGAAGACGCGCTACCCTTAAGCCAGGACGCATTTTCATGCTTATATAT
>JAOUZG010041912.1:3732314-3739814 GCA_026289955.1 Argiope argentata
ATAAAATCACTTTTATACAAATAATTAACTTAATTATTTCAATAAGAATATATTTATCTTATTAAATACCTCATTTCTTAGTCTTTTTATATTTTTATATTAAATATTGAATGTAAAAATTTATTCCTATTCTGATTGTTACTTTTAAACATGTACTCTAATCTAACTTATAATTGCAATAAAATTTAAATATGTTTCGATTTTTAATAGTCTTTTAGTTTTTATAAAACTCCTATTTGAGAGAAAAGTTCTTAATCTAAAGTAGCTTTTCCAGAAGAAAAGTCAAAATTTTAATTCATATATTGGCGATCAAGTACATATTTTCTTTAGATTTTTTTTGTTTTGTTTTAGGAAAGGATATTAAATGATTCTACTGTTTAAGAAACAATTTGTTTTTTATTTTCTTTCCAAACTTAAATTCAGATATCAGAATTCAATAAAAGCATAATCATAACCGTGCTACTCCAATCCACCATTAAGGTACAAGGATTTATCTGATTCTACGAATCGCCATGACTTTAACACCAGTGGAAACAATGGTTGAATCCTAAGAGCGATAATCGGCTACGATACAACCCTTACCGTGGGAAGCACGTCCCGTCATCGATAGGAGGTAGCCGACTCTCACCATTTCTGTACCCAGAAGTGTGGTGGAAGCTTCTCATTTTTGAGGGGCCCTCTCCACAGGTGGGACTAAATAATATCAAAGCCGTGTTATACATAATTTTAATTCATATATTTTAATTAATTTATAATATTGAAAAAGAAATGTATTTTCTATTAAAAATTGCAATATAATATTACTCACACAATTTTTGATCCAATACTTTACATTTGTTGTTGTTACTTATGGCACTTAGACAAGCCCGCTGACGAAGTCAACGTTTAAGCCGAGTTAGTGAAGTAGCTTCTGAGGGTAAAGGTCCCTGAGCACCCGAGGGCAGTAGTTTGACTTCTAGCTCATATGAAGATGACGCTCACTCACTCGCTTTCACAACCCATTTTTACAGGGGCTACTTTACCATACCTCACAGATAGAACTCAGGGAAAAGGACAACATTACCCAAACTAGGACTCGATCCGGGAGACGCCCAGATCAAGGGAAAGACGCGGTATTCTTAATTTCAGAACGCCGGCTTTTTTCAATATAAGCACTGCTTCCAAAATTAATCTATCTAATCTAACGGATACAATTGTTTTCAAAGAGTAAAAATTAATTACCTTTGTTTTAAAAATCATTTCATTTTATGACTTTGTTCCCATTTCATTTATCAGCCAATACCTAAATTGCCGGAATATTGCTTTTACTATTCTTTTCGAATCGAAATTGGCTTAATAAAATTAAATTCCCCATAAACTAAGACATTTGCAACCTTCGAAGAGTTATTAAATCTCCTTGGACTTCTTTTGGGAGAATAATTTTTCTAATTACTTAACACGGGAAAAGTTCAATAACACCGTGCCTGATCTTCTCGCCATTCACTTCACGTGCATCGAGTCGCCTTCACTCCACTTGAGTCATGCACCTGTTGAACTTTTTGCGAAGCACCGCTCCATCCTGGACGTGATTAACTATGCAAATTACGTGCGATTAAACGGGTAAAAAAAGTGGTTGTTAATTTCGAACAGCAAACAGATAACGCGCAAGGGACAGTTAGTGAACACACACCAACAAACAGATCGTGCGGAACAAGTTTGTCCCTGAAATCAGCCGCGGTAAACTCGGCTGCTGGTGTGCAGTGGCAAAAAACAAAGCTTTCTCTCGAGGTAGCAATGAATTACTTTCTTATCTGCTCTTGTCAGAATTTGGGTAATCGGAGCAAGGCGAATTTTCTGATATGGGCCGAAAATTGCAGAGATAAACTGGACATCGATTTCCATAGTTTTGACCTTATGATCGCCATTGACAGACGACAATTAATGCTTGATTTCCTCCAATTAAAATTTATCAAATCCTTTATTATGCATCTCTCTTTTACCTAAAATCTAGAAAGTATGTTTAGATTATTACTAGAGTAATTGCAGTAAAGGAAAGTGCCATTTCCTTTCTATATTTAATTGCTGGTAAATCTATGGAGTAATCAGAAGAACTGGTTTCTCCAGAATTTTCTCGCATAAGAAATGGGAATTTTTATATTTTAGTAATTTTTCTCCTTCGATTGAACCGAAAATTTGAAATAGAACGACAATTGCAGTCATAAAAAATATCAAAAAACAAATTTAGTAAGTTAAGTCATTGAGTCATTTAAGTAATTTCTTTTATATGTTTTGGAAAGTGCAAATAAACAAACGTTCAATCTTATGTTGTATTTTAGCTAAAACTTTAATATTGTCATTATAGATGTCAAATTTCTGGTGTTAGATTTGTAAAATTTTATACAGCCAAGATGCTAAATTCTCTTCATCCAGTTCTTTTCACTTTGTAATCACCTTTTAAGTTATATTCGAACATCCTGGCAGACTTTCTCAAAATTGATTTTGCTCAAAATTTGACATAAATCTACAGTTTTGGTGTAAAGATCATATACCAAATTCCATTCGTCTCGCTCAAATAATTTCTGAGTTATTTTTTCACTGACAAACAGACAAGTATTTTCCAAAAATGAGGTTTTTTTTAATCCAGGGAAGTCTAAAATGTGATGATTCATTAAAATTCAGAATTCCAATTTTTTGCTAATTACTATATTTTCTACTTATTTCGAGCACACAACAAAAGAAAAAATATATATTAACGTTTGCTATTTTTAGTTTATTACTTTTTTAAAAAGGATATTTTTAAATCCAAAAAAAATATGACTTTTAAGTCGGCTAAAGCTTGAAAAAGCTTATACTGACCAAATAAATGTGAAGATAAGCTAGCTGGTAACGCTTTTTATAAAATTGCTATTTATTTTAAGTATTTTTATCATGGGAAAGCATGATGTTGTTTTGATTAAGAGGTTTTGCTGTCCCGACGAGAAAAAATATTTTTACTCGCTTTTACCAGCATTGCATTATCATTATTATGCATGCCTCTTAGACAACAAACGAGTTTTAAAATGTTGATGAGCATTTATGATATCACAGCTGTTATTTCGTCTCAAAACCGGTCTAGTTCCAAAACTTCATTTGCCAGTTAGGAAAAAATTAAATATAAAAGTTAAAAATTATATATATATATATATATATATATATATATATATATAGTTTAATAATATGAAAGAAATCATTCTCGTATTTGGTAATGTTGTACTAACTTAAATAACTTTTTATTGCCTTTTCAATTATTTTCTTTTAATCTTACTTTTAATAATATTCTAATATAATTCAATTAATGTATTCTATACTTTAAGTGAATACTTAAGCTATTATATGCATATTCTTGAAAATATATTTCGTTTTATTAGCAATTTAAAGACGTAAAAGATCATTTTTTTGTTGTTAACAAATTATATCGTTAGGTAAAATTTGTGAAAGGGCAAATTGAGGCGCGGAATTATTTCCGCGTTTGAACTGGCTATATATATATATATATTTAATTTTTAAAATATTTATTCTAACCAGTGAAGTTTATATAAACTGAATGAATTTTTTTTAAACATCAGTAATAACACTTTGCTTTTATACTAGCATTTAACCTAAACTAGGAAACTTTCGAATAGTGTAACTTTAAAACTTTAAAATAATTTAACTTTAATAACCTAACTTTGAAATAAAATACTTTACTCTAAATCCAAAGTATTTTACTTTCATAATAATGTAATTTTTCAAAAATTCCGGGAAATAAAATGAATTTTATTAATTAATTTAAAACACAAATTTAATCATCTGTAATTTACAGAAAACTTTATTTTTGTTCTATATATATATATATATATAATGTGAATTCTCTATATTTTAAAAGTTCAAGTTCAGTCATAAATGTACTTTTCCCCCTTAAAAGCTATATAGTTTTTATCATAATTAGTCAGTGCTCTCTTCTTATATAGTACCAAGGAAAGTTTATGTTTAATTATCTACAAAAATTTGCATGGTTTCATTATTAAAAACAAAAAAATAATGTTATCATATTTTATCCAGTCTCAATAGGAAGACGGTGAATTCGATCATTAAATTTTAAATGCATGTTTCTTTGCCTGTTTAAACAGCGGTTATTTGATCAGTATCTTGTCTTATTATACGTTCAAAATGCTGTAACTTATAGCTGAAACGTGTATGAAAGTAAATCACGTGTCATGAATAAGTACTTTCTTTAAATCATTTCAACTGTTTATGCAAAGTAGACAAGGGGTACTGATCAAATCATTTGGCGCACAATCTCTTCATAAAATTCGCTTGGCCTTCTTTAAAGTATCTCACCAAGTATAACCTTTTTTCCCCCTGTCTAAAAGATTAGAGGTACTTTTCCGTTAGCTGGGCGCTAATGTCGCCAATTGTGAACCAAACGCGAACCGAGTCGCCAAGGGAAATATACACTTGGAATTCTGCCTGTCAGTCTATCTGTGACAATCTGAACGCGTGCTCTCAAAAAATGTGTTAGATGAATTTTTAATTTTCGATTATTTTGATTTTGAGCTAGATGAATTTTTGAATTAGATGATAAAACATCAATGAACTAGATGAATGAATTTTTACATCAAAATTGCAGCTCTGTTTCAGGTTTCGGACCAAATTCGTAAATGAAAGTCATCTGTTTTTGCTTGTGAATTTAAACATAATTTTAAAAAAATGAGCATATATAAAAACTAAAATTTAATACATTCTATTTCAGAACTATAAATCGATATTGAAATTTTTTGATTTATTTTCCTGTCTATATGAGCACCATTTGGCAAATGATGTTTACTTGAATTTGATAACTTACAACCACACCCATTCAAGTAAATGAAATGTTGCATTTAACTTTATCACCAAAATTGCAGATTTGTATCAAATGTTGACTTAAATTTGTCTGTGACAAATAACTTTTCTTTCCAAACTTAATCCCCCTTGTATTACGAAATAAAATATTAAAATCCGCGTAATTGCTCTATCCATATTTTATTATTTTTCATCATAGCAATTTGTATAACCGTTTAAGTGTTTCTCATCAACACATTGTTTAATCAAAAGCAACATTCATTCTTATTAAGTGAAAGCATCCACTTGCAATCGAGGCTTTCATTTATCAGTAAAATGATAAATGAAAGCATCTATTGCAAGCCGTCGAGCCGACGGGCCTATTGCAATCACTTTCGAAAGATATGTAAACTGGGTAAGACATTTCACGACTTCGGAATTGTCTAGAAGATTATTCCGTGGTTTTGATTTAAACGACGGTGAAGGAAAGCGTGAGGAAATTATTTTACCTTCCATTGAAAATGGAAAGAGAATTAACTCTTAATGATGTACTTAATACTCATCAACTTACCACATCAAACGGCTTTTAATTGACTTTTTAACTAAGCTCATTTTTTCAATCACGTAAATCTTTAAAATGAAAAAATGAAAAAATACTTAATATATATGTATATATTAAAATCTAATTTAAATCCTGATTAATTTCCAAAGTTTTATCTTAATGTAACCCAACTTTCCATGTTAACTTTCTTGTAAAATGTTATCTTATTTTCTGATCCAATTCCACCTTTTTTATTTATTTAATGCTACTCGAGCTCTGTAAAATTGCTTTAATCAGCACTCTCACACCCTTCAAGTGAAAGGATAAAAATACAACAATATTAATAATTTATTTTGCAATATGCGTAAAAATATTTCCCTTTCTTAAATCTACAAGTGTAAAAAATTCCCGAAGTATGAAATCATTGTGTATAATATTTCACGCTGTTTTCGCTCCTTTTTGTTTTTGTGTCGCACTGTAGATTGACATATCTCATCAAATCTTTCTTGTACACATTATGTCTTCCGGGAGGGGATAAAGCGAAGTAATTTCATGTAAACATTATCTTCATAATAATTGTATAATTTACAAAAACAGTTCATTAATTAAAATTATTTTACCATATTTATTTTGAAGTCGAAGTATTTCCAAGAAAGAACAATGAAATAACTGATGCCATTAAAGATAACCCAATTTATGTACTGATTAATACCATATTATTCAAAATAAATAATCGTAAATAATTAAATGCTCGAATGTTGTTTTCTTTTATTGAGCGTATAATAGAATGAAAAGCTAAATCATTGATATTTGGGACTAAATTAACGCCTTCTCGGTCGTTTAGATAGCTATGACAGATTTTATTAAAAGCAGAAAAGTGACTACTGTGTTATCTCGGGTCATCAATTGTTGCACATCCATTCGTGAGAATGGGATTTAGCTGAAGACGGTGGAATTTATTGCTTTTTAATGCCATCCAGAGAACTGTTTAAGCAGCTGGTTTTTATCTGTTTACATTGGACGAACCTTAACCTCTGACTTAATTGTGATTCCGACGGAAGTCTCCGTACTGTATTGATCATCATAACTTTAACGTCAGTCTTCGACCAGAACTATTTCAAAACTTGAGTTGATGACAGGGTTTGAAAATTCTATTTGCGTATGTTAATAGGAGTGGTTACAGCTGCACAAACTTACATTGCTTTTGACGCAACTGATTACATTATAAAGGATTCTGCATGATTAAAATTTTATAAAGTCAACTTGTATTTAATAACTAGTTGATTTGATTGTTTTTTTTTTTAGTAGAAAGCAAAAATTGAGAAACATTATTTTACCCTGGTAAATCAGTTCATCGAGTTAATTCTCCGGGCGGAAATGGAACCAAAAAGTTTTTATTCACTTTTGCGATAAAAAATAGGATATATTTACAAATTAATGAGAGAAAAAAACAGATATAAATCATGTTCACAGAATTTGCAAACGTATTCAATTCTTGGAAGATAATTTTAGTAAGCAGTTTTTCTTTAAAATAAAATTTTAAATATAGAAAAAATTATGCCTTTTTGGAATTAAAACTACTTTTTGAAAACATAGTATAGAAACATTTTGATGTATATTCATTTTATTTATTTTTATTTTCAGTCCTTGACATCTCATGTTTTCACAAGTAACCCAAGTTGGGGCCATATACCAACTACCGCCTCCGTTAGGTGCTTTACAATGGTGCAAAGTAAGTGTACTATTTTAATAATGGACTTAATTTCCAAATTATCAATGAATTATTTTTTAGTATAGTAAACAATATTGCTGGTCTAAATAAATAAGACATAAATATATATAAAATAGTGAAAGTCCTTACCATGAAACTGCCTAGCATAATCTCTAATACATGTATTTGCGTATTATTTATCGCATGACTTTGTCGAACAGTAGTTTCGATCGAGCCTATTAGAATGCAATCTTTAGTTATTAATTGTTAGAATGCGGTTAATACACAAGCATCTGAAAACTGAATGTGCATTTTTAATGTCTTTTTTTACGGTAAGTGAATCATGCTTTGGTTCAGTACTTTCAGTCGTAATCACAAAATCAGATTCCAAATTAGATTTATTTTTGAGTTCTTGCGTTTACGTGCTTGT
>JAOUZG010041912.1:3742314-3756310 GCA_026289955.1 Argiope argentata
TAGTTGACATTATTCACTCCCCCATAGTTTTCTGGCAGGCAGATGCAACCTAATCTCCACTTCAGATATAAAAGGCCTGAACGACTTCACGACTTACTTCACCTTGCCGCCCCTGATATTCCTGAACCTGGTGACCATCAATTTCAACCACGTGAACTGGCTCTTCATACTCAGCATTCTTTTGAGCAAGTTCATTGTCTTCTTCCTGGTGGCCATCGTCACGGCCTCCCTCCACAAGCCGATAAACCTCTCCTACGCCGGGATATACGGAATATTCTGCACCCAGGGCAACGATTTCGGGCTTGCGTATCCAATAGGTGAGTTTTCTCAATTAAATACTCTCTAATAATGCCAATGCGCCAAACCAAGTGCTAATCACCTCGCCAATCTGAAATTCGACAGTACGACGCTAACTGAAGCCTGTGAGCATGTACACCTATCGCCTAACCATGTTTTTCCGATTCCTACTATACTTCATACTCCCTCTATACTTTTTATTCATCCACTCAGGTTCAAATACTTTTTTAAAACTCGCAGTCGATGACATATAGTTTGATGTTAATACAGTTTCTTCTAATATTAATTCATTAATTTTGTTAATTTTTAATTTATTAACTGAAAACAATTTCCAATCAGAAATCTTTCATTTCCCCACCGCCAAATGAGTAAGACTTCAGTCTTTTTCCAACTCAAGCTAAAAAGTTTAGGCTTAACATGTTTTCAACCGATTATTTCAAACGATTCTGTTTATTTTCCAAGTGTTGCATTTAAAAGTAAACATTGTTAATGTTACTTTAAATGCAACACTTGTTGCAGGAAAAAATTATGTTAAGCTCCAAATTTAAGTATTGGCTAAATGCAGAATTGTTTTTGTGTAATTGTAAGTATTGTATAATTGGTTGCCTATTAAATTCTTTAAAATTTTCAAAGTCCGTTTTCCTGCATCGCTCTTAAAATAATAAATTTTTTTCTTAAAATATACGCTTGAGGCCATATTGAATTTTATGTATTCAATACCTACTGTGGCTTTTAGAGCATGGTAATTGGATTCAATTTGAAAAGTTATGATAAAAATTTACTTCCAATCTGCTCATGATTTTTTAATAAAATGTTTGTCAATAAATGCTATGTATTCGAAGGGGCTTTTAAAAAATGCATAACATTTTTCTCTTAGTTACTGACACCAACCGATATTTCGCTAAGACCCAGCGTGGCTCAAAACGTGCTGGAAGCTCTTAAGAGCTCTATTGATTGGCGACTTTCGGCAGCTGTATTAAATCTTATCAGGCGCCGTAAAAGGTGGTGAGTGATGTTTTCATCGGGAAGCTGATAAAATAAGAGGGAAATGATTGAAGAGTTACGACTTTTTTCCTATTGCAGAAATGACCAATGTCTCTTTGAACAATAAGAATAGAATTTGATAATATTCAGGTAGAGAGAAATCGTGAATAGTATAGTTCTTAAATGTATAAAAAACAAGTACAAACGCCCCCCCCCCCCCAAAAAAAAAATAACGCATTTTCTTTCTTTCCATAAGAAATTATTATCTCATAAAAGATATTAATAAACTTTCTCCTGTAAAATTGATACAGTGGCATAAAGATGAGCTGGGAGGAGAGCTTCCTAAACATCATCCCCCGTGTTTTGGGTCAATTTTAAGAGGCAATGGAAAGACAAAATATTGGGGAGTTCATTTCTCTCTTTAGTTCAGATATGACCGAGAGGCAAAATAATCGCTCTGATTTCACCGACCCTTCTGTAGGTTCACGTTTAAAACTGAAGGACCGGACAGCACAATAGATCACCGAGACTGTAACACAATAGATCACCGAGACTGTGTGTTGAGTCCTAACGGACCTTATCGGCCAGTAACAACCCTTCTCTTGGGACTCGTGTGTGGATCTTTAATGTTTATCTTTCGGATTCATGTGTGTATCTTTAATGTTAATTTTTCAAATTCGTGTGCGAATCTTTAATGTTAATCCTTTGGAGTCATGTGTGAATGATTCGTACATGAATCCGAAAGGATTAACATTAAAGATTCACACATGAATTTGAAAGATTAACATTAAAGATACACACATGAATCCGAAGTATAAACATTAATCTTTGTTGTTAATCCTTCGGAGTCATGTGTGAATCTTTATTGTTAATCCTTCGGAGTCATGTGTGAATCTTTAATGTTTATCCTTCGGAGTCATGTGTGAATCTTTAATGTCAATCTTTCGGATTCATGTGTGAATATTTAATGTTAATATTTTGGATTCATATTTTACACTTTAATTTTAATCCTAGTGTTAATCTTTAATATTAATCCTTCGGATTCATGCGTTAATCTTTAATGTTAATCCTTCGGATTCATGTGTTAACCTTTAATGGTAATCCTTTTGTGAGTCTTTAATGATAATCCTTTGGAGTGACGTGTTAGTCTTTAATGTTAATCCTTCGGATTCATGTGTGAATCTTTAATGTTAATCTTTCGGATTCATGTGTGAATCTTTAATGTTAATCCTTCGGATTCATGTATAAATCTTTAATAATAATCTTTCATATTCATGCGTGAATCTTTAACCTTAATCTTTCGATTTCATATACGAGTCTTCAAAGTTAATCCTTCGGATTCATGTATAAATCTTTAATAATAATCTTTCATATTCATGCGTGAATCTTTAACCTTAATCTTTCGATTTCATATACGAGTCTTCAAAGTTAATCCTTCGGATTCATGTGTGAATATTTAATGTTAATCTTCCGATTTCATGTTTGAGTCTTTAATGTTAATCCTTTCGGATTCATGCGTGAATTTTTAATGTTAATTCTTTCGGATTCATTAGTCAAACTTTAATGTTAATATTTCAGATTCGTAACCATTTTTTTAAGAAAATTACATTGCTGTGGCAATCTTATTTAGATTTCATTATTCACATTTCAGTCGCATCTCTCTACGGTAGTAAGCGGCCGCTGTATCCCGGCTACATGTATCTCATCGCACCCACCTCGCTGCTCTTCCTGAACCCCCTGGGCTTCATTCTGATGGAAGCCCAGAAGAACAAGGGTGCGATCGACTCAGCAGACAAGAAGTCTGTCGGCGGCACCATCTTCAAAACCGTCGGCAACGTGTCGTGGAACATTCTTCGGAATCCCATAGTATTCGTCACCCTTTTGGGGGTCTTCGGGAATTTCCTCTTCCATGGGGGATTACCGAGTGTTATATTTGGCATACTGCAGGTGAGAATGCGCATGTTTTTATAAGTAATTCCATTTAAGAGAATGCCACAATTTTAGGAAGCGAATGGGCTGTTCTATATGATTAGTTCCTTTCTAAATTTTGCTTTAAATATCTTGTGAGCATCTGAGCCTGAAAGCTAAGATGATTTGATCAATTTTTTTAATGCCAAAATCTGTTTTGAATTGGTGATAACAATAAATCAACAGAAATATTTTATTTTTGCATACTAATTAATTAAAAAAAGTTCCAAAAATTACTAAAATAATTTCAATTCTTATATAAAAAAAATTTAACATCAATTTCTTTAAGTTGAAATTTCTATTAGTGATCTAAAATACCTTTTGTTACTTTATATCAAGTAAGGTAGCTGGCGTGGTGTGGAAATTCTGAGCAGGTTTTACCATCGGTTCAAAATTACAAGATAAATCACAAAATAGGCCTAATGTTGCTTTAAAATATAACTTTAATATAGCTAAATGATTAAGGTATATTAAGAGAATCGTTAAAAAATTCTAACAATATTTTGGCGAATCAGAAAAATACCAATATTTTATTACTGTACTATCCTCGACCAGGATTTCGTAGATTTGCTTTTCTACCTGAATACCTAGAAAAATAACCTTATCTGTCTTCGTCTAGACTAATTCATATATGGATGTACGTTTTGACATATATGCATAGTTTCGAAAATTCTTCGGCGTGGCTTTTATAGTGGTGTGACTCTGCTAGCCTTTTATAACTCCAAGGAAGCAGGATGAGAACATTCTAGATCGATCAGGGAACATCTCGGTTTCTATTGGACGAATCAAGATAATTCTTAAAGTTTCCAATATTATCCATATTGTCACCAAAGTCGCCTAAATTTTTGCCAAGCTCTGACATCACTAACGTGACATCCGTTCAGCACGCAACAGTGCTGATCGTAAAACGGTTTTTCTTACGATAGCCCTCTTTATGCTGGAAAGCAAAAATATAGGTTTGTAACAATATATATATGAATAACATTAATCTAGTGTTGAAAATCAGATAATAAGCAAAAAAAAACCCCTATAAATCACAATTATGATTTCAAATATTTGCATTTAACATACAAAACTCTGCGTTGAATTTCTCTCGTTTCTATATTACTTGTCTAGACTTCATATGGCGTTTTTTATGTTTAATCTTAGCTAAAAGTGGCATTGCTTGTGTTAAATTTCCCATCCGAATAAATAAAGTTAATTTTTTTTCAAATTTTCTTCTGATCGACTGAGTTTTGAAATTCAAATTTTTAATATAAAATTGTTAGCTTATTTGAAATCATAATTTACAGCAAGTTCTCATTTTGGACGTTTAATTAGCATAACCATTTGTATAACAAAAGAGCTGATTAATTGTATTTTATGCTTTCAATCGTCGGAGAGAATACTGGAATTGTGAAATGTTCTTTAATCAGCGCTACCTTTTAATAGCTTAAAAAATTGCCCGTTTTATGGAAATGCTTAGATAATTTAATATTATTGTGAAATTAAGGTGCAGCCAATCTTATTTTCACAATTTCGTTACAAGTTTTTAAACCTAACTAAATTTTTTTAATTTTGTATTTTAATTAAAATTCGTCAGACATTGCTAATGCATATGCAGATTTAATTGCATTTACGCGTTGTATCATGAATACGATATTAACCTCTATCGTGCGCAAAACGTGACTGATTTTTAAGACATGGTAAATACGAACGGTGATTTAATACTTATTTCCCAAGAATAGCACACTTCTTGATAGAAGCAAATTTAATGTAAAATTAGTTACTTTAAATTCTACTAACCATATCTCTTCGCTTTATACAGTAAAATTTTCAACCCAGCGTCTAAAAATAGCGATAAAATATTCAACTCCATCCATGAAATGACGTAATCTCTGAATACATTCAACGTCTCAATGACTTCCTTAATTTATATATTCATATAAAAAAACAATAGCGGCATGTATATATTCACAAAATAATTATATTGTGCAAGACAAACTTCAATATTTCATCAATCAATAATATTTTTGCAAAAAATATTTGTGTTTTTCTGAATACTCAAAACAATTTTTGATATTTGAATATTTTTAATAATTTATTCTGATTTATTTTTCCATTTATTTAAAAACATTAAAACAAAATTTTCACTTAAGTTTTGAATGGCGATATTCTTCCTGTATCCCGAATTAATTTATCAGAAACTATATTATTATCAGGAGAATTTTGTGCTGAAAACCCCTGAGAAAAAAGGAATTCTTTATAATTAATTAAAATATGTTAATTTAATAATAATTATTAATTATATGAATGTAATTATAATTATTAATTATATGAATGTAATTATAATTATTAACTATATGAATGTAATTATAATTATTAATTATATGAATTTAATTATAATGATTAATTATAAGAATTTAATTATTAAAATATATGAATTTAATCTTAATATCTGATTTTAATTGTTATCTATTGCTCACTGACCGAAATGTTTTCTTTGTATTTTTGTAAAAACCACCAAGATGATTATACTACTAATTAAAACTTGGGATATAAAGATTTAAAAAGCATGATTCCAAGAAAAAAATCGCCCTACAAAATCTTTTAACTGCTTAAAAATGCATCTAATATCAATTACGGAGCTGAGGTATTAAAATTACAAGAATGTCCTTAAAAGACATTTGCATTAATACTATTTATTGAGATGAGATAATCGTCCATTCATCACCCACGACGAGAGCATGCTCAACCTTTAGGATTGAGATCATTAATTGATCCTCCTTCATGATAACGCTCTAGCAAAATTAATTAAAGTCGGGATGATTAATTAAGGTCAGGTTCGGTTTTTATTAATTGTGGTGCGATGATGTCAAATATCTACGAAATAGGAATACCCGTCTTTCAGTCAAGGTCACCTTCAGCAGTTGTATATTTTGGCAAGGAAAATAAGGCTTCCGTTGGAAGAACCTAGATGAAAAAGAGTGAAATAGAAATGAATAAATTAAAACCCAATGCATAGAGATAAACAGTATGAAAAGTTTGTATGATGTATAATGTCAATAGCCTGTATTTGTATACGAGACAATTACCAGTGTGATCTCAGTAAATTAACCATATAAGATCAATAAAAAAATCTGTTCCCATATTTTTTTAATAAATTGTCATATTTTGAGCATATCCTAAATTTTTCTAGAACACTTATTAAGGTATTTCATTTTCATATCGTTTACCTATCCAATTCTTACTTTTCATTTCATTTAATAATTGATATTCACCATTTTTAATTAATTCATTTATTATTTTCCTATTTAATGTTAAATAGAAACACAATTTAAAGCATTTAATAAATATTAAAAAATATAAAAAAAATAAATTTTGAAATAGAAGAATACTTATGAAATTTTATATTATTACAACCTAACGGTTTTTTAATACAATATTATTTCCTTAAAAGTAATTATCTTGAATTTTTTCCCATCTTCTGTTTAACCCTTTGCGGTCCGATGGCTCCTCTGACTTGGAATTCACCATTTTGACCATTTTGACGTTTTATTTATTTATTTTTCAAATTTAATTGTTAAAAACGCCTACATAATGTTTAAGAGTTGTAGATTAATTTTTCAAAGAAATTCGACTTAAAAGAATTATGTATATTTATTTTTCATAGCAATAAACAAATATTTGTATCAGGTGAATAATTTTACATCTAATTATATTTGGAGTGCAAAAGGTTAGAACTGAGATGAAAAATATCCTCAGTAATAATAATTGCATATATAATTCAATTTTAGAGATTTGTAAGACAACTAAATATTAATTTTATCATATTACATTTGATGGGTTTCACGTTATAATAAAAACATGCATCATTTGCACTTGCGATAAGTAATCGACAAAATCAAATAAAGTATAAAAGCTGTGTAGTTAAATTCAAGAAGTTGAATCTTGTTATGTTCCAAATCCTATATTTCGGATTCAAATTTCTATTATATTTGGTTGAGAATAACATTAAATAATAAGATAAATAAGTTAAATTCGCATAAAATTTCTATACAACTTGTAAAAGAAACGCTTGTTTCTTTTACAAGTTATTTGGGCCACGGTTGATTGATGTAACTTTTCGGCTTCAGAAACGAAGGGTTTTGGGTTTGAGACTCCATTCCATCGTTAAACCGTCATGTAAACAATCTGGTGCAAGAATTTTTCCATCGGAGTCAAACATTTATCCTTTGTTGTGGTGTAGAAGTTTGAAGAGAGGATGCCCACTTAGGTACTATTTTTGTCATTTGATAGAGGCTCATAATTAAGAGGTCCGTCCTATAATAGCCATAGTGTTGCTTTAAAACGGAGTGTCAGTATAACTAAACTAAATTGACAAGTTGTGAATTTTTGTTTTAGATCCTGTCTTCTGCCTTCTCTGCCGCCGTCCTGTTTTTGCTGGGATTTTCTGTGGCCGGAACCGGAGAGTCGAAATACTCAAAGAAAGAAGGTTTGCTGATTCCCTCTGTGCTGCTGATAACGAAAATGTGAGTCGATTTGATATAACTCGCCGTCCATATTCGTAGAATTTTTTCTAGGGCTATAGCAATTTTGTCTAAAATAATAGAAAGAATTTAAGAAGTTTCATAAACAGATTTTTAATTTAAACCTTATTGCAGTAAATTTTATGCCTCTCAAAGATCAATATTAAACTCCTTAACGTACTTCATCCGTCAACAAATCTTTTAATCCATCCCCATACGATTTCCTATAAAGTAAAATTAAATCATATAATAATTCTAATATTCTATTAACAGCTAAATCCAAAACATTTGATTTTAACAATAAAAATTACCTACAATCTATCACAAACATATCAGTTATTTAACGAGTTCTGAGTTGAGTCAGCAGGACAATATTTATCCAAAATCCAATTTCTCATCTGATTAAATAGAAGAGGAAACAAAATGTAAAGCAAACTTTAAGTTTTAACGAATTTCAAAGCAAAATTCTTGCCAGTCTATTTACTTTATACGAAACTCTTTGAAAATTTTTATAAATATTTGCTGTTTAAAACATAGCCTTTAAGACTTCGCTAAAAGATTTTATCTAAAATTCGTGTTTGAATGGAACTTTTTAATACATTATTTTTGTTAAAGTTTTTCGGTTAGTTTGATTCTTCTTGGGTTTTTTTTTCTGGAAAAAGATTTTGGAAAAAAATAGTGCACATCTTATAAGTTCTTCTGATCAAATACTCAAAAATACAATACATCGTATACATCTTATAAATTACTTTTTTTTACTTTCTCATATCGAGAAAAGATAGTAATCATCTAAAAATTCTAAATCCGTATCTTATCGAATCTTTTATCGACTTCCCTGAGTTCTGAAAACAAATTATAGAAGTTATCCGACTGTCTGTCTGTCTGTGACAAATATAACGCAAAATCGCTAGATGGGGGAAATATGGTATTCCGTCTTTTCGCCAAATGTACAGATATGTGTTAAATTTTGAATAAAATATGTTCAGAGTAAGTCCGTCTGCCCGAGTGCGAGTCAACGTGATGACTACAAAGAAGCTACGTGCATAAGATTCGGTTCAGAGATTTATCATCTATAAGGCAGACACCTGTCGGATTTTGAGCCAAGTCCGACAGCAGTATGGTTGTCTGTCGGTCTGCACTTTGAGAAACATGAAAGTGCTGTAATTCAAAAACGCAACAACTTAAACATATCAAACTTCGTACAGTGACTAGAAATGTATGTACACCAATGCCAAGCAAAGCGTTTTCTGGCATGACAAGTTCATTAGAGGGTATGTGAGAAAGTTTTGGGGAGACAACACCCGCTGGTTTAAAACGAATTCTTTTTTCTTAAACATATTCCTAATTTAAAAATCTAAAAAAAAATTATTATAACTGCTCAAAGTCTATCTGACCGTCAACGGCTGTTCCTCATCCTAAGTCTTCGTCTAGCAACTCTTCAATTTCTCTTTTTAATTCCGAAAAAATTCTCTTCTAAATAAATATAACATTAGGAAGCGTAATCATCTCTTTTTTCTATTTTGAGTGTCATACCAATGAACACAAATGCTCTCTTAAATAGTTATGAATTGGATTATATAAAAATATCCCTCAGGTTGCAATAATGATCTGCATCATTAAAAATAAATATATTAAGCTTCATATCTTTGGATTAAAACAGCTGATTACTGTTGTTCAATTCCCACTATTAGTTCACACTTTCACTATAAATATTTTAGTTCAGATTTTCAATCGTTTCTAAAATACTTTTTTATTCATCCACTCAAGTTCAAGTAAATTTTTTTAAACTTTTATGTATTGACACTTTATGTCAATGCAGTTTTTTAAAAATGTAAATTAAATTCATTAAATTTAATTTTTTCTTCTTTAAACAGAGTTTTAGCAGTTTATAAATGAAAATTGAAATCGCTCGATCGGTCAAATGCAAGGATTTCGGTATTTTTCACGTGATGGTGAAGATTGCGAGCTCAATTCTTGCGGAAATCAGTCATTTTTTGATAAATTATTTATGTTAATTATAATTATTTCATAAAAAGTAACTAAAATAAAAAATTTCTTTGCTGATCTAAAGAGAAATTGACAAGATTATATTCTATATGTATCCTTTAACTTTAGGTTTTTAGGCAAATGAATGTTATGACTCACGTGCAATTGTATCTGTTTCACAGGCTGGTGTCTCCCCTGATCTCCAGGAGCTGCGTGTCCGTTTTGTGCGCCTGGGCTCCCGACATGGAGGACCTGGCCGATTACGGCTTCTTGTACGGAATGGTGCCGACGGGGCCCATCGTCATGCTCTTTGCGGCTGAATACGGACTGAGGACGGAAATGGTACGCTTGAATTTCGCTCTCCATTTTAAACCAGTGGCATCCCCCTAACCGGGATAACCCGATGTCTGCTTATTTCACTTTCGATTCGGCAATATATGTGCTTATCAGTAGTCTGTCGCGCGTTTATTATTCCATTACAAGCAATAATTGGGTGTCTTTGGCTGAAAAATCTGAATTCAAATAGGTAGGTGAAAAAGGTATTAGTTTGTTCACATTAAACTTCTGCGCAGAATTAACTGCGGGAATATTTTTTAGTTGCTAAATTAAAATTATTGCCTAGTCTCATAAGGAATATAACCGATGAATGCAATTAACAAAATATTATAACTGGTTAGTAAATTTTGGCAAAGACTCATCTTTGATGAAACACAAATATAATATTTTGAAGCCAAATTTGTCATTTTGATTAGTCGAAACTTGTCATGGTTAGAAGATGTAGACAACGCAGCATCCTGCTTCAGAGTTAGTACGTTTTCCTCGTGATTTGGGTGTCCTGGGTTTGAGTACCGGTTAGGGCATGGTTGTTCTTCTGTGTTCTATTTGTAAGGTGTGTGAATGTGCCCCCCCCGTAAGAAGGAGCTGTGCAAGGGAATGCGATGCGTGCGTAGCGAAGTCGTACTCTTGACCCTAACTGGCAGTACTTCAAAAACAAGAGACGCTCATTCGGCTTAAAAGTTGACGGCCGTCAGCGTGCTTATCCATAGCAAGTGCCATTAGTAATAACAACAACAGACGTAGACAACGCCTTAGCTGTTGAATTTCTCACTAAATATCTATATTTCGCCGAAAAAAAGGATATTTATCTTTAACTTAAAATTTAATAGAAAAATAGATGCATGATAATAATCAAATTTTGAACTTGGATTTTCATAATTTTTTCAGTCCGAAACCTCACTATCATCCCATTTGGGTTCACTAGAAAATGAAATGCAATATTTGATAATGAGATAAAAAAATATACAAATGAATTATCGCAAAAATGTTTACGCAATATTATAAATCAATCTTAATTACATTTTTATACATAAGTTGGCTTTATGAAAATGGAGATGATGTAAAAATTAATATATCCTTATCGGGTTTTTAATATCCATTTTGAATAAATTTTAATCTGAGCTTTAAAATTCATATTTAATAATTTTAATCTAAGCTTTTGGTATTCATATTTAAGTTCACAAACTTCCGATTTAACTATTATTTTCATCGCTAACTAATAATATTTATTCGATGATTCGACATTTCTAATTATGTACAATGCAGAAACTATTTATTTTTTAACCAACTCGATATCCCTGGCACATTTTCAAATCCCACGCACGAAGACTGATAATAATAATGGTTATACAAGAGTTGCATGTTTCTGTCCCCGCGGAAGACAACTGCGCATTTCGAGTAAGTAAAGCACGTGGTCACCCATGCTAGTTAGAGGAGTTTTCCGTGCAAGAAAAGATTTACGACTGGTTTCTCATCACAATCACCCGTTTCTTCGGGATTGAATGGATGTGTTGGAGTGTGACCATTAAGGCGGTTTAGAAATTTTATTTATTGCCAAAACAAAATATAGTTGTCTGTTTTTTATCATCAAATCTTAATAATCGTTTTTCTGATAACCCATATATCACTGAATTCTACGTGTTGATTAATTTGGTATTAAATAAATTACCAATGCAAAATGGTAATCTGGATTATCATTCGGTTAGTTTTATACATAAAAAGTATAAGTCTTCAAATATTTTAACACGGGATTTAATAGTTTCTATGCTCCAAGGAGCCAAAATTACCAATGCAACGTGGTTTGCATCATCCTTCAAATATTTTTATAGATAAAACGCTTTCCTCGTGTCTTCAAAATATTTTAATGCGAGAATTATTATTTTCTAAACTCTAAGGAGCCAAAATTAAGTGAGATAAATTATCAATATTCATTTATGAAACTTATGATTTATGAACCTCAAAGTAATATCGTAATTCGATTCCATATTTACATCTGTGATATAATGGTTTACTCAAACGAATATTGTATTATGAGGTATGGATTAAGATATTATTCAGTAAATAAAAGCATTTTTGGATTTTAAGTTCATGAGTTATTATTATGATATTTTTGTACATAAAAATAACATCAGAATTCATAATTATATATATGTGTTGTAATTGATCTAGTGAAATAAATATTGTACTAAGAGGTATAGATAATGGCATTATTTAGTAAATAAAAATATTTCTTTTAGATTGTAATTTTCTTCAGATTAGATTGTTATTGAGATAATTCAAGATAATATCAGAAGTCGATGTTCGTATCTATCATTCTATGTCCGATATTCATGCAATATCATTCGATGTTCTTAACTATTTCAATTTATGTGATATAATTGAAATAAACAAATATTGTGCTGAGGAAAATAGATAATGATGCCATTAAGTAAAATAATTTTTTTAGATTCTAATTTTCTAGGTTGTTAGACTGTTATTCAAGTACTTCAAAATAATTTCGGAATTCGTTAAAGTTCATATTTACATTTATATGATATAATAGTTTTCTTAAACAAATATTATACTAAGAGGCATAAATAAAGGTGTTATTTAAAAGTGAAATTTAAGTTTTGACTTCCAATTTTCTGAGTTGTTTGATTGGTATTCAAGTACTTCAAAATAATTTCAGAATTCGATTTCCATACTTACATTTACATGATATAATAGTTTGCTTAAACAATTATACTAAGAGACATAAATAAAGATAATATTTAATAGTGAAAAATAGGTTTCGGTTTTCAGTTTTCTTGGTTGTTAGCTTGATATTTAGGTACTTCGAAATAATTTCAGAATTCAATCCTTAAAAGATTATTTCATAATTAAAAATGCTTTTAGATTAAAAGATTATGGGCTTTCCTATTGATTAAAATATACTCTCTATTTGCACGTTATTGTTCTTTAAAGCATTTAAAACACATCGCTTAGTTTATTAACTCCTTTATGTGTCTATAATATTCCAGATGGCCTCGACGATGGTTCTGTGTACCGGACTGTTTGGACCGGTCGTATTTGTTCTGGCCAGAATGTTTTCGATGAAAGTGAAAGGGATCGAAGAATTCGCTGATGAACTGAGGACTACGATGCTCGTCTTGAGCATTCTAAGTTTCTTTTCCTGCGTAAGTCTCCATAAATTACACTAAACTAGGCAATTCTTTTTATAAAGTATCGAAAAATGGATATATTGAATGATGATTCTCGAAAGTCACATCTTTAGATTAAATAGTGTTAGGAAATTTAAAAAAGAACTTAAAAATTTAATAAAAATAGACGTAGATTGAAATGTCTATTAAATATTCTTCTTTGAAATTACGCATCATGGAAAAATATTTCTGCCCATAAGACACAAATCACAATAAATATTTAATGAAAAAGTCAATTTCACTGTTTACAGTGTATTTTATTATAGTGTACAAAGTATTAAAAGTATTTACAGTTTCTAACAATTTTGCACTAATGTACCAGTTTATTTTTTATACCATGGGGCTGGTGCATAATTACCAGGCGGTTTTAAACGATTTTATTACGCGTTCCTGAGCACTATTTATTATGAGAAAGGAAACATAAAAATTCAACAGTAACATTTTTTAATGATTAATCCTGAGCATAGTCACCATCTACTTAATAACTGTTTCGCTTTTGCTTCGTATTTTGTGATTTGTTTACTTAATTTTTTTATGTTATCCCCTAATTATATAATATCATTATGTTAGTTATTACGTATGCTTCTTTGAAAGCAGATGCGGTGTCAAAAAACCTAGCTGACTAAGAAATATGACATCATAATCATAGCTCTTTATTCCATCCCCAAATCGGCCGAGCTCCAAAACTTTGTTTTCCAGCTAGAAAATTAAAAAATAAAAGTTTAAAAAAATGTTATA
>JAOUZG010041912.1:3756710-3804925 GCA_026289955.1 Argiope argentata
TAAAAAAATGTTATATATATATATATATATATATATATATATATATATATATATATATATATATATATATATAATATATGAGAGAGAGAGGCCGATGAGAAGTCTCGTGATTGTTTCAAAACGGTTTAAATTGGTTAATGACTTATATTAATTTAGGTAAATAATGACTTAAAAAATAATAATGTTATCATAACTTGAAATTTACGATCGAAGATTTCATTTCATTAATTCTTTTCTTGCCACAATTACAACTTTATATCAGTGATTGTAAAGATTTTAAATTATGATTATTGTATAAAAAATACGTTATTTATTTTTGCTCTTTTTCAGCTGTGGATTGGATTATCGCTCCTCATCAGTAGAAAGGTAAAGCGGCAGATTTACAAGATAACTGGCTGCTTGGTCATTTCGCAGGTAAAGTTATTTTCCCACTTAATGAAGTAAATTTCGAAAATAATTTATTTTCATTCATGATATGAAACATAAAATAACCGCAAAATAGTAAGAAAAGAAGCACACTAAGATCATTCAATAAGTTTAAAAAAATAGCTAAATATCTGATGAATTATCCAATTTCAACGCCGTAAATGCTGAAAGGCCCCAAATGCCCATTCAATGGAACTACGTCGGTCGCCCGAAATATCTGGATATCATTGCGAAATTTCTTTCCCCTACCATTACATATAACTGATTGAATACCCGTGATTTGGACTTCATTCATTTCAAACCCTAACCAGGGAGGGCTGGAGGGATTGGAAGGTTCCCTGAGAATTGTCAAAGGATGTCCGAACATATATTTGCTTAGCGAAGATCAGTTATGGAGAGCCATCTTTTGCATATTATAACCTTATGAATACGAATTGTCAATGTGGTTTTTGAGAAGTCAAAAGTATTTTTCTCATTTTTGAAAGAGAAACTCGGACATTAAATTATTCTAAAATATATGAACTTCAACAATCTTAAGAATGAGACGGTTAAAAATTTGTATGATATTCAATTTATGGTAAACAAGTTAACAAACATGGTAACAAATAAAAAAATTAAACTAATTCCTACTTCAATCAACAAAGAAAAAAAATTATTTTAGTTGCTTTTTGTTAAATGATTAAAATAATTTATCAAATTATTTTAATCATTATTTATCAAATTATTTTAATCAAATTATTTTATCATGAATAATTTATCAAAAAATGATTGATTTTCGCAAGAACTGAACTCGCATTATTCACCTTCACATGAACAATACCGAAATCTTCGCATTTTACCGATTGAGCCGGTTGATTTCAATTTTCATACGAACTGCTCAGACTCTATTTAAAGTATTAAAAATTAATTTAATTAAGGAATTAATATTTGAAAAAAATTATATTAACATCAATTGTCATCCACAACAAGTTTTTAAAAATGTATTTGAATTCTAGTGGCATAAAAAGTATTTTATGAACACGATTAAAAATTTGAACTATATATATATAGGGAGAGCATGAACTAACAAAGGAATTGAAAAAAAGCGTGACCAAAAAATAGAAAATATTCGTAACTAATTTGGGATTAATTTTCTATTAACTGAAATAATGCATTACGAATACCAAAAGACGGTTATTCAATCCCATAGTAAATCGAATAATGAAAAATTAGTATTAGTAAGTAGTATAAGTACTTTAATATAATAAAATTACTTTTTTAAAGCTAGATTTTTTTTAGTATTCCACTATTCGGATACAACTGACATTGTTTCACGAATTCAAAACCAGATGCGCCACTTAAATTGTATCAAAATTTAACTAAAATTATTCTTGATGCCATCAAAATATGTTTATGAAACATGCAAAAAAAAAAAACATTCGCTTCCTGTTTTCAGGTTATTCTGGCCATGGGAATCTTTACTTGGTCAGTTTGCCAGAGCCGTCAAGAGTGGATGACGTACTTGGAGATAACTCTTATCGCTGGGGGAGAGCTCATGAGCAGGGTGTGGGTGACCGTCCTCGCTGTCACCATGGTCTTCCTCAGGAGATACCCCAACTCGCCCTTCCTCAAGAGCATGTTCTGGCCCAATTGCTTGGGGATCGGGTAAGGAGATAGAAAATATGCATTCCTTTGATATTTAAAATTTAAAAAATGCGCTTCGATCAGTAAGAATTTTGAAAATTACATGTCTTTATATAAACATTAATAAATGTTTAGTACCTTCCTTTCATATGATATTCAATGGGATTTACTTTTTTTAAAGCACCATATCAGTGCTTCAAGCTTTTACAGTTTCAAATCGACTTTTATAATTTTGACAAAAATAAAACTCCTAACAAATTTGTCACTTAAATTTTCAATGAGAAATGCTGTATAATGTGTTAAGCATGGAAAAAACGTCGTTTTCTGTCTTTTAGGTACTTCTAATGACGTTGTAGATAGGTCGCTAATACGAAGTAGCGACTTCTAGACATCAATTTCTTAGTATTCTTGCTTTTTAGGCTTACCTGCATTTTCCCTTTTTAGTTCCTAATTAATTCATTAAAAATAAAAGGTGTTTAACATTACTAAATATAAAATTATATGTATTTAAAATCAATATTTTTGGAGCGAACTAATCTAAAGTGAATAAATTATAACTGAACTATGAAAAACATTTAGAATTTTAATTCTAATATATTAATAGAAATAATAATCCTAACTTTATTTTGTAGTTTCCCAGTTGTCGTTGTGGTGATCATACTAATTTTCACTGGCATAGGACAATGCGAGCCTGATTTGAATAAAGAATTGCCGCTTTTCATTTACGGAACTACAGAGGTAAGATTCATCAATTATGCATTTTTAATATTTTTGTTCCATTAAAGAAACAGAGAATATTTAATTTGTTCAGAAATCATGCTGTTCATATACGTTGTCCAAGTTTTGAAAGAGCAATAACATATATAGAGAGAGTTCATATATTTGTTTATAAATTTTAATTGCAATAAAGAGGAACTCCTCGTGTTGTTCGTAAGCAATAAATTTCAATGTAAATTACATAGCTAGTTCAATAGATATCCAAAAAGTAATCAACGTCCCATTAAATATTCAGCATTATATATATTCATAAGTTTCTATAAATGTAACATGCTTTAAATCATCTAATCGCACAAAACTTATTAGTACAAAATGGCCAAGGGTATTATTACAATATTTTTAAAATATTGAGCGACACTCGAAATAGAGAGAAACAGTTTGGAAATATTTTACAATTTTTTTCTCCGGAAATCTAATAAGTCTCATAATTTCGCCTTCTATTACAATCAAAAGTCGAAGGCAAATTTTATTTATGAATTTAATTACCTATCAATAGAAGATAGGGCTCCGTTTAGTTTAGTTATATTAATATCCCGTTTTGAGGCAATAAGGCTATTTTTGGATGGATCTAAACATTTTGAACCGTGGTCAGATGACGGGGCGACTCCTGAACTGACAGCACCTGCTTACCAAAACTTCCATGCCAAAGTCGTGATGAGTTTTTCGATCTGTTGAATCTAGCGTTTACTATGCCGGTTTAAAAATAATTTCATCTAACTGATATTCATTCTAATCCGAAAACATTCGGCCCGAAATCAATTTCTTGTGACTAAGACATTGCAATTTATAAGGGAACAAATTTTCTTATCAGAAATCTTTAGATTGAGCCAAGATACCCTGCTTACTCACTGAAATTTGGAACTAATTTCCCATTAATTTCCTATTATGAGGTCAGAATATGATTTTGTTTTTGTTAGAGAGTTTTGAATAACTGAATACAACGAATAATTGAAGCTCATTCAATAAAGTATAAATGACAATATTCATCAACATATATTAATAACATATATTTTTTACCTACTTTTACCAGTATTGCATTATTATTCTGTACGCTTCTTTGAAAGCAGACGCGTTATCAAAAGATTTACCTGCTTTTAGCAGTATTGATTTATTATCGCATATGCTTCTTTGACAGTAGATGCGTTTTTAAAAGGCTGACGACGAACTATGACATCATAGCTGTTATTTCATCTGAAAATCGGTCGAGCTCCAAAACTTTGTTAACTAGCTAAAAAAATTCAAAATGAAAGTTTAAAAGAATTATCATATATATATATATATATATATATATGATAAGCCGGTTTTCTGGCACAGAGGTAGCGCATCTTCCTCGTGTTCTGGAAGTTCCAGTTCCGGCATGGATGCTCTTCAGTGTGCAATCTGTGAGATGTGTGACTGTTCCCCCCTGTAAAAAGGGGCTGTGCAAGCAAATGTGTGGCGAGTGTGTAGCTAAGTCGTATTCTTGGCCCTAGTTGGCGCTACTTCAAAAACAAGAGACGCTCCTTTCGGCTTAAATCTGCCGCTGTATCAGTGGCGGGCTTTCCCATAGGCAAGTTCCATAATTAACAACATATATACAAGGAGAGAGAGGGAGAAGGTTTAACTGGTTTAAACTGGTGATTGGTTTAAATTAATTAAGACTTAATTAATAATGACTTAAAAATAATATAGTTCTCACAAGATAACTTGAAATTTACATTTCATTTTTATAATTATTTTTATTTTTTAAATTGATTACAATATGATAAATTTCTCTCAAAATCATGTTAAAATATTCAGAAAAAATTTATCAAAATTTCAGGCAGCTGGATCTATTGTTGTCCTAGCACTGTGCTTGGCGACGACGACGTTTTGCTTGATTCTGTATTTCCGCTCTCCACCGATAAAGCCCCAGAGTTTAAGCAATGACGTGAAGGCACCGAAGGAGAAAGACGAGAAAACGAAGCCAGATGTTCAAATAGACGTGGAGAGTGCGAAGGAATCTTCCAGAAGAGAAAGTCTCGTAGATGGCGCGAGCATCGCTATCTACAAAATAATGAAGACCGATTCAGGTAATTTGGACTGTGCGCTAAAACAAAGCACATTGAAAATGTGGATTGTTACAACATGAATTAAATATGGATTAAAACTATTGTCATGAAGCAAAATGTATTAAACTGTATAGGATTAAGGCGATTATTACATTCTAATTTACGAATTATAGAGAAGAAAATAGTCAGAGATTCGAACTCGAGATTTTTACGACTCTTCACGTTTTAGACCTCTCAGCGTTCGAAAAATACATTTCTGTAAAATGTCCGTCTGTCTGTCTCTCTGTAAAAAAGATTACTCAAAAACATTTTATGCTAGACGGAAGAAATTTGGTGTATGATCTTTATATCAAAATTGGAGACTGAAAAAATTGGAGAATAAAATTTGGTACACATAGTTTACATCTAGTTATCTATGAAAGTGTCAAGCCAAATCCAGCAATGTATTCGCTGTCTATCTTTCTGTATTTTCATAAACAAGTAAAAGCAATTATTCAAAGACTCAATGACTTAATGTATCAAATTTCGTTTTTTTACCATATATATATATATATATATATATATATATTATTTACATTTTCAATCGTTAATAAAATGCTTTTTATTCATCCACTCAAGTTCAAGTAATTTTTTTTTAACTTGAAGTAGATGACATTTGATGTTATCCGGTATTATCAAATATCAGTTAATTATTTAAAAACTAACTTTCTCACCAAAAATCTTCATTTCTCCACCGCCAATACAGTTTGTTTTTTCCCACGCTAATGAGGCTAAGCGTAACATGTTTTCGGCCGGTTATTTCAAACGATTCTGTTTATTTTCTAAATGTTTAATGCATTTAAAATCAAACTTTGTTAATGAATCATTTTTTCGGACTCATTTGAAGTACTTTCGAATTAAAATAATACAGAATAAAGAACATTAAAAATTTCTAATCTGTATTGCGTTACCTCAACTGTAGTGGAAAATTTACGCATTTGTATTGCCTCAGCCAATGCAGCGTGTACTGAGTCTGTTCTGATTTATTTTCAAAGGATACGAACTTGAATTATTTGGCCAGATATAATTTTTTGATCAATTATTTATATGAATTGTAATTATTTAATAAAAAGTGACTAAAATAAAAAAAAAACTTTCTCTGTTGACCTAAATAGAAATTGATTTGAAAATAATATATATAATAATTCTTTTGTAAGTTTTTTACTGTCCAAAAATAGAAACATCTCCTTTTCATTTTTCAGATGCCCTTGCGCAAGCAAAATTTGACTCTATAAAGCAGACTGAAGAATCCAGCAGCGAGAATTCACCTGAAAGGTATAGTTAATATTACACTCAAATCTACTTTCTTTTATCCATGGAGATATCTAATGCATCTAGTTCAAATAATTGGAAAATATTATAATCTCAATTTCATGATCAATGTCATCCACGCCACAAAACAAGAAATAAATGTAGAAATCATGCCAAAACTTCAAATCAAAGATGTGAAACATTTTAAAATTACCATCAACATATTGCCAATGGCAGAGCAAAAGAAAATTATATTAGGAAATGTGATGATTTTTTTCACTTACTCATTGTTGAATTTGGTGACGTAGACATAATAATTTGGTTTCTTTTTGTCTTACTGAAGCTTTTCCAGAATTCTAAAGGCAGATAACTACTAACCTACTTGAATCATTACCCCGTTACAAAATATTATTAGAATTCTCATTTCAAAAAAATAAAAACAATATTATTAATCACTACATTATCTTAAGCTCAATAACACTCTATCCCTTGTTATTTAATTTTTTAAACAAGAATGTCATCTTCTACCTATTCTAGATGATATTTTTCATTTCACTTCATAGCATTACATGCTATGTTATCTTTAATTATATATGAATACCTGCTTAGTAATTAAGCAGAAGACAAACTCAGTATGAAATAAAATTATTTTGAAACAATTAAATATTGCCTATGCCAAAGGTGAAAATATTTGAAAATCGCAAACAAGTAATATCAAAAAGAATTAAGTCAACTCATATTTAGATCAACAAAAAACATTTATTTTAGATACTTTTTTATAAGTAGTTACTATTAATATGTTGCTGTTACTAATGGCACTTGCCATGGACAACTACGGTCAAGAGTATGACTTAGTTAAGCACTCATCACAATCGCTAGCACAACCCCTTTTTACAGGGGGGGGGGCACATTCACACATCTCACAAATCGAACAGATGAAGAACAACCATGTCCGAACCGGAACTCGAACCCTTTACATCCAGCTCCCGGGGATGAGTGCCTTATGCCAGGACGCCAGCTATAATTAATATAAATAATTTATCAAAAAATGATTTATTTTCGCTAGAATTGAACTCGCATTCTTCGCCTTCACGCGAAAAATATTGAAATCGTCGCATTTTACCGATTGAACTACTGCCTGTTAATTTCCATCATCATTAAGAACTGCTAAAACTCTATTTAAAGTATTTAAAATGAATGAAATATAATAAATGAATTACTACTTGAAGAAACTGTATTAACAAGTGTTATCCGCTACAAGTTTTTTAAAAGTAATAGTAGGAATTGAAAAAAGGATTGAGGAAGTTGCATTTTTTTACCTATAGTAAAGGGGGCCATGAACCACCATTTGAGTCTAATCGCTAGCTATACGAGAATTACACTTATTTCCTTCGTTTCGTTACGTAATCGCATTCAGTGGAATCAGGATATCATTTAATCGTCTAATTAAATTATCGGGTGTGTGTAAAGGGTCATTTCGTTGTGTAACCGCGACGTCCTCTACCCTTCCGCATCTCGTTCGAAATCTGTCGCGAGTGTCGAGATAATATCTTCGGACACACTTCCGAAATTCTGTCAGCGGAGCTCGGCAATTAGTATCAGTTGAGAGAGCACGGCCGCTTTATGACAGTTTGGCATTATTTCCATTATTTCGGCTTCCTTCTTTCTAAAACCATTAAGTTTTGCAAAATATAAAGAGTACTATAAATACAGTAAACTTTCATTGCCTGATATATATATATATATATATATATATATATATATATATATATATATAATCAGTCACTGAAAAAAGACTTAAGTCTAACCTCCACGCAACATGACATGGACATGTTACGCAACATCAAACAAACATAAAAATATGTTTAGAAATTATCAAAAATAGCTACAAACCAGTTTTTACAGCAAATATTTAGACTGTTACAAAGGGTAAAAATATGATATGTCAGTGGGCAAAACACAGGTGATCATATCGAAGTTGGATTTCCTTCTTTTCGGCGTTATGAGAGTTGAATCACTGTTGAAACAGAGTAATGACAGAGGTAAACAAAGAAATGTAACTCATATGCATACCACAGCTCTTGCTATTTGCACATGCGCAGTTTGAGGTTTTCGCGCAAGCGTGGATAAGTTAAAATCGCAATGATAAAACTCTTCTATTTATTTTGATCATAATATAATATCATCGCCTCTACTACCTGCACTATCACGCAATGCCCCATATAATTGTTATGATATCTTTACAACACTTTTAGGCTTTCAAAACATCGAACGGCGTAAGTCGTCAACCTAATCCTGTTGGTACTGCCTCGTTCAACGGTGGCGGGGTGGTCGGTTGCACACAAGAAAAAGAAGAAAAAAAAACATGCATTATCTTGTGATGGTTCTACATTGAATGCGAACGATATTTTCAAACTAAAGATATATCCCAACTTAACAAATATTTGGACTAGGCTTCTATACATTCTTTACACACGAAACTGAAGTGAAGAGGAATTTATGATGATTTATATATTTTTAATTTTTATCTATGTGGTATAAAAACTCCCATTTCATGTAACCTCCATGTTCGTCTATAATAGCCTTCACTACTTTATTATATTACTCATTTAATTAAAGATTCATATTTCACCACCATTATGACTAACATGACAACAATCTTTTTTTCCAGTTCTCCATGGAAAATGAGCGTGTCCCTGAAACGTTCCGAGACTTCCTTTAGCGAAAGGCATTTACTATCCTCAACAGAAAGTGAGGTGTCATCAGTGGAATCCTCCCCGGTACACAGCAAGCCAAGGCCATCGCATGACATAGAGGAGGCTTCCCGGGGATACTTGAGACACGTGATACTCCTGATAATGAGCAGCATATCCATGTCAATAGTAAGTGCACACATTTTTCATACGTCTAGATAAATACCGAGTAACACAAAATGCCGTACTATGTTGACTGACATTCAGAATGTCGGGCAATATTGTGGAGAGGTTGCATAATATTGTTACGGATTTTATATTTCTATTTCTTGGGATTCTTTTACGAATTCGATGGTTGATGCAGAAAAGAAAAGTCCTTTAGTAGATAAAAACGACCACGTTTATTAACGCAAAGGACATGAATACACAAAGAAATATGTACAGCCGAGACGAAGATAACAGCACAATACAACAGCAGTATCCCACAAGTAGAAATCGACTACAGCACACGAAGCAACCAGACAGGATTCAGCAGGAGAAGAGATCCTCGGAGCTTCTCTCTACGGTCTCTCCAAACGGCTTAAATTCTCCACTGTATCATCGCTTTAGCTGTATCCAGCTGCCGACTCACCACGGCACGACGCTGTTTCAACAATAAACACCAGGATTCGCCACACAGCACGGTTCAGTAAGAGTTTGGGCTCCACTCAACTCTGACACTCCGCTGTTGCTTCAAACAGCAAACAGTAGATATCGGTGAAGGCAGAAATTAAAAACATTTAATGATTAATTACATAATTTTAACATTTTTCTCCTTTTCTGGGATTATTCTACGAAGAAAGTTAATCAAAGATGCAGAAAAATAGAAAAAAATGATTACAAAATAATTAAATAAAAGTTGAAGGCGCTTCAATCAGCAATAGAAAAGCGGTTTTATTTACATTCATAAATATTACTTACATCCTAAATTCCTAAAACGGTACCATATTAATAAAAATGTATCCATTCTTAAAAATCAATGAAAAAAATGCGACAAAATTTTACTCAAAAAATTCAGCAAAGTATGCAATGCTGATAAAAATGCTTTATTGATATATCTACTACCACCATATTTCGATTTTTTTTATTGAAATTTATCCAATAAAAGTCACAGGGTCTATGAGTGAATTCCTTATTTAAAGCAACTTTCAAACTCACCGGGACCATAATCTAACAATATTATCGCAAATATCCCTCGCTCCATCAATCATTAAAATAAATGTGTAAAAGAAATGAAGACAACACTTTTCCTACTGTCAGCGTGTTGTCTGGAAAATCTCTCGAAATTTCGAACATAGTTGTTCGAATCCATGCTTAAATTCTTTCTGGATATGTGATATATTTTGATTTCAGTTTCGATCAGAATTCTAAGATTTGTCCGAATGTTCAATACGAATCATTTATTTACACGAGGCACTATTTGCTGTCCGATATTATACAATGTTGTTCAATATTGTACAATGTAATATGATATTGAGAATATTATGCCATATTATATGACATTCAAGTTAATATCGAATTTATTTCTTTACAGAAATTATTTGAATAGAATAAAACTGCTTTTCTCTTTGTAACAGATATTCATTATTCAGTATCTAGTTAACTGATCCATCAAAGTTGAAACCCAATGGACCACGAATAGTGGGTCGACAAAACGAAACTTTTTTTCAAAAGTGACCCTATAGACTGTCTGATATTGTAACAATATTGTTCGATATTGTACGGTACCATATTATACGACATTATATGATATCGAAGTTAATATTAGTATTGAATTTATTTCAGCATAAAAACCATACAACTGAAAATAAAATGATTATATATCAGATTTCATTATTCAATACCTAGTAAATTGATCCACAATAGGTGAAAATCTAGTGAACCGCTAAAAGTGGGTCGATTGGCTGGTTCACAATCTTGATTTTAAAAAAAATAAATTTAATTTATAAGAATGGCGACGTAAAATTATCTTGAAATTTGATAGCGTCACGCTTTTAAATGAAGATAAATCAAACTGTAATTTAAACAAATTTAAAAGCTTTAATCAGAAAACCAGTTAGTAAATAATTCAGAAATTCTGAAAAGAGAAAATCTTTTCCGTGATTTAGAAAAAGCAGTTTAAAGTACTTTATACTTATGGTACAAAGATAGCATACAATACAACTGAAATTACATGTAACATCAATTATATAATAAAATAGTACAAAAAGATTAAAAAGAAATCTGCTACGCATATTTCAATGCATCATGTCAGAACATCGTTTCTTGATCGGCCAAGCACCGCGTGCTCGTTCAAGTTAAACTATATTTTTATTCATTTGAATTGTTTCATCGAATGAGTCCCTTTAGTATAGCAAACGATACAAATAACTTTGTCTCGGATTTATTGTTTTAAAAAAATATCACATTTCTTATTTATTTCATTTCATGTAATCATGTTCTCAAAATGACATTTTTCTAGGTTTTATTTGCTGTAGTCATTAACTTATTTTTTTAATAGGAGCTTTTGTAAATGCAATGCGTTATTAAAAGCTGATTTTTTGAGATGCTCGTGCAGATAATAAAATTTTTACTTTTCGTCGATGGTTTTTTTGTGGACGCCAAAAACCTCATTCCCAAAAAAACATCGTGTTGTGACAAGATAATAAGTGCGAATAACAGTGTTTAAAAATTTTCTCAAAAAAGGAGTTACTCGCTCAACTAATTTATTAACCATTTTGAAACTTTTTGTTACATTTCCTATAATTTAAATTTTGTTAAAGTATCGAGAACAAAATCTTTGTTTAATGTTCTTTAAATACTGTTATATGATAAAATAATAACTGTTACTGTTAATTTTTTATTCTTTCAAGTACGAAAGATAATTTTACTTGCATGTTCTGTAGCCTTGATTTCCTTGATTCTTTAGAATTTTAGAAGCAAGTTTGGTATTTATTCATCAATTAAAACATAAACTGTTTGTTCTATTTTTAGGGTCTCACACTCAGCACCTGGAAACTATCAACAAATCAACCCAACGGATTATTTGTAGCTATTGAATTCTTAGACGCGGTTCTGAATTTTGGGCAGGTAAGTCAATTTTAAAAGTTTTAATTTCATATTAAGAATTTCCAAAAGAAAATTTTCCATCTGGAGACTCGTATTCTTTCACATAAACTGATGATTTAGAGACGAAGTTTAAATAATTAAAGAGAATTTTGATTCCTTCATACTAGCGAAATATTTGTTGTGCGCGTTTTCAAAACTCTTGGTAAAAATTTCAAGAAATAATAAAACATATCTAGACAAACACAAATCATCGTCGTACAATACGTGGCCGTAACGAAAGCGGTCAAGCGTCCAATATTCTTCCAAAATTATGCAAATTCGGGAAATATTTTGAAGTTTCTCATCCAAAAATCACTATGAAATAGAGTCACGAAAGTTTACATAACTGAAAGAACCGATTTAGTTTTCCTAGTAAATAATAGTTAAGAAAACATAGTTAGTCCTAGCTCATGCTTGAAAAGTGGAAAATAAGCAGACATTTAACTAAATGCTCTAGTTACATTCCTATTCAATTATACTATTCGAATCCATTCCGAAATTGCTCACATTTCCTGCATATCTAAATCAGAATATAGGAGTATTTCTAATAGGATAGTTAGTAGGAAATAAAATAAACATATTTGTTTTATCCATATTTAATTTATGATCCATATTTAATTTATTAAAAAATATGAAGAAAAATATGAATTTACTAATGCTTAATTTAAAAAACTCTTTCATAAATATTGTTACTATAAAGAATATTTATGAGATGTAATAATAAAATAAGAAAACAGAAAAAACTTTCTATACATTAATAAGTTATTTATATAAGTTTCTGTATATCAAAAAGTTAATAACCCGAATGATCAGTAATAAACTTTCGATAAAGCTATTTTTCTGAGCCGCTATGGAAAAATTATGGACGTTTTCTGGCATTTATTGCAAAAGATCAGCAAATGAGTTTTTAAGACTTTATTTTTATTTTTAAATTTCAGTTTATATTAAAATTATTTATCTGATTTTTCTGTCCAATATATTACGTTCATAATATTTCTATTTTTTTATTTATTTCTAGGGTATATTTATTCTCATGATTTTCATTAAAGACACCAAATACATCATAACGCCGATTTCTAAATGGTAAGAGGATATTTTTCTTTTTCAAAATCGTATTTTTATTTTTATTCCATTTCTTTTATGTTGAGATTATTTCTAAGTGTATTAGTCTGACTGTGTCACAAGAAATATTCCGTTTAACCCTTTACAGTTCGAAAAATACAAAGATTTGTTTATTGCTATGAAAAATAAAAAAATATACACAATTTTTTTAAGTCGAATTTCTTTGAAAAATTTATCTACATCTCTTAACCATTCTGTAGGCGTTTTTAACAATTAAGTTTGAAAAATAAATAAATAAAACGTCAAAATGATGCACAGTCTCGAATGCCGAGTCACACTCGACATCGGACCGCAAAGGGTTAATAGATTGTTCAGAACCAGATGTGAATGATAAACGTATATAAAAAACTTTTCTTAAATAGTTTCGAGAGCCTATTTTATTCCTTTTACTATCGAAACTTTTAAACAATACTCTGCGGGTAAATCCATCCCGAGAATCCTAGTGGGAAATCGCCCGTCCCTTTACTAACTCAGTGCGCACCAGTCGGTTCCATGCAATAAGGTCTCGAACTCTCGCTCTAATGTCAAATCTTATATGTCAAACCAAGGGGCATAAATACCTCTAAAAATAAAACGATCTCTTAAATTAATAAAACAAATCATTAAAATTATTAAATAAATGTGAGTGCAACGGGAAGGATACGGTATTAAGTGTGTTATTACAATTTGTTTTAATGCTTCTCTAGTTTATCAATGACTCAGATCTAATGGGCGTTATTCAGAGGGGGGTTTTTTCGGTGCAAGAGACATTCTAAGTCAAACTCTAAAACATTATTCTATAAAAATCACGTAATTATTTTACCTATGTATGTCGTGGTATGGCAGCAATTTTGCTTCGTGCCCAGCAAGAATTTGAAATATATAACATAAAATGGGGAAAAAATCGTGTAAGCGGATTAGATATGTGTCAAATCAGTTAAGAGTCAAAAGCCCCATGGATGGTAATTCAACAAAGCATAATAATAATTCGTGTCGTCACCATCTTCTCAAGAATTAAAGTATTGAAATTCGTCCCGAATGCCCTTGTATTCCAAAATGGGACTTCTATAAAAACAATCAATAAATCTAAACATTTCAAAGAAACCTAATCTGAATAGTCTTTGCTCTATATAAGAATCTTTCATAATCCAAATGACTGTTGTTGTGATTACATGGGGGCGAGAATTTAAGTTCAGTCTTAACGGTTATCGCCGATTACGGTAGAAGGAGAAAGCTTCATCATGGAAATTGAGGTAACTCGACCTCCTCAAACTTAATGAATTCTCCTCGGAAACTAGAACTAATCACCCGGCCGAAATTTCAACACTCCATATCTTTGACTTTCCTTCCTAGAAGGAGATGTCCTGGAATAATCTATACTGATGAATAAGAGTTTCAATAATATTTTATATCTCAACAGCACTAGGAATATAGTAGATATTTCATAGTAGCGAACAATAATCGAAATATATTACAGTGTCAGAAAATATATAAAATGGAACAACATATTATGGTTCTTGCAAAGAGTTGTTTTTTTAGTTTGGTTGCTATATTAACAACCCGTTTCAAAGCAATACTAGGAACGTTTTGGGTCGAACCTCGTCATTTTGAAACGCGGTCAGATGACGAGGATGACACCTAGGCTAATATATCTCATGCAAACTTCCTCATCACACCAATGGGAGGATATTTAACCCCAACGGACTTAATGTGGAACAGGCCCACTTAAACGGCACTGGAACCCTCGGATTACAAGAATATTACCGCCAAGCCACTGCGGTTGCAAAGAGATATAACAACGAATCTTATTTCCATATAAATGAAACATTAAAATAAATAATCCATTCAAATATTGTTGAATTTACAATGCTAACATAATAAAAGAGTAATATCGGATTGCCATTAGTGAGGATTCTGAAATAAATAAAACCTGTTATTGTAAAGTAAGCATTTAAGTTGAATTCTAGAATTTATTTCGTTTTGTCGTTTGCAGGTTGCGAAAGGTGAGGCACGGAGTGTATTCGCTGAATGACCCCGAAGATGTTATGGACGCCGTTATTCAACAGCTGTGCAAGCAGTTTCGAACGTATCATAGGGAAAACTGCTTAAAAGACTTGCCAAGGACAATAAAGTAAGTAAATTAATAACCATCAAATGTTTGGGGAATGCAATCCATAAAATAGCTATTCAAATTCGGCATGTGCTTGGAGAAACTCATATATTCAGCAATTATAAATAGTTTTTAATGAAATTGTAATGTATAATTAGTCATACAACGAATTACATGTAAATTTAAAGATTGTATAAACCGAATCAACTTCCAAAATTCATTCTCAACAATAACCATTGTTTCTGAATCGTAACATAATTTCAAAATAAACATTAAATACGCCCAGTGACCATGAATTAGCTGTCTGAAAGCGATCCATTCTTAAAATTTTAAACCGCAACTAAAATATCCTCATATAAAAGACATTATCCATAATGACTACTCTTTGAAGGATAAAGGAAAATAATCAAAGTTTTATAAAATATATATTGAATACCCTTAACTATCGATTATTTTCAAGTTCTACTAAGAAAGAATGAGAGATCGCAACATTTTTACAAAATGATCGACAACATCTGCCATTAAGGTATATCTGGACATCTGTTTTCTGAATTTCCCGAATTCACGTTGACAAGAATGAGTAGAGGATGAAATTTCAGAGCAATCAGTCAGCTAGCCAGAAATAATTCTGAAATTCTGAAAAAAAGTATTGAATAAGTACCTTTCTGTTGTTTCTAAAAAATAATTCCAAGTATTTTACATTTACCAAGGAAACATAACACATAATGCTATTGAAATTACATATATTTTTAATTATAAAACGAAATTACTTGCATATTTAGTGTGAATTGAATCAGCTTTTCAAACTCCCAAAAAAATTTAAAAAAGAAATCGAAAAAAGACAATATTATATCATCGTTTCATTCTAAATTGCTTTGTAATCTCAAACTTTAAACACGCATAACCATGAATTAGCCGTATGAGAGCGAAACTGTAATTGAAACATTTTCTTCTACAAAAGATACTATCTATAGAAAAACTAGATATTCAAGGGTAATGGAAAGCAAACGCAGTTTTGTTCAATATATTTTGAATATAGTTAATTTTATATACAAATCAAGGTAAAAGGATTATAAATTCCCAAAATACCCTCATCTTTCCGCGTCACTCCTAAGCGAGATAGAATTGTCAAAAAGTGGTATCTCTCGGGATACTGAAAGGAGTAGAAATACTATTTTTGGAAAAAGGCCTCTTTCTGACATTTCTGAGAAATTTTCTGCTGATCTCTACTGATCCACAAAGCCAATTCCTAAACAGCAAACCTACAACGGCGAGCCAACCCTTGTTCGTAAGTTTATACATATTTAGGAAAGAGACATTGTTTGTCTTAATAAATTTAAGTCATTAACTAATTTAAACAGGTTTGAAACAATCGTGATTGGCAGAATACGCGTACATTGATATATCGAGAATCGGGTACATTTGTGCCAAGTTGCAATTTTTTATAGGTGATAAGTCACCAAATATGGCAACCATCTTAACCATTTTCTAATAACCCTAAAGGCGAAAAATGGATGCCTCAAAAGCCATAAATCGCCAATTTGTTGCCTACAAATTTTGAGGCTTTAAAAACATCATCGTGTTCTCATATGGTTTAAAAACACACACCAGAAGATACGATCAAAGAATTTTTACTGCATTTTCTACTACCCTTTTTCTTATTATATGATACCACTTCACCTATGTTAGCTTGTGATAACTTGAGAAGAATATATGTTGCTTTGGGAATGAAAATGTAGGTCAAATTAAACCACTAGCTCTATCTGTAAAGGTATGAAAACGGTGTTTTAAAATTTTTATTTCCTAACAATTTCCTTACGAGTGGATGTAAAAACATAACCGAAATCAGAACTGTCACCTTTATAACAATTGTAGTGCTTCTTCTTGAGTACAGCCGACCAACCCGCCGCCATTGAAAGAAGCTGTATCCACAGTATTTGTAGACAGACTACAGTCATAATCCGTTCATATCACTGGTCACTTCTCCGAAATGGTATCCTCTTCAAGGTGGTTGGTCCCCAGCCCCAAAGTGGTCATTTTCTGACATACCTCCCAATTTTCTCTTACACTATTCATCCTGGTTAACAAATAGTAAACCACCATTTTGCAATTAGAACTGACTCCATATCCCACCAACTGTGCTATTTACAATAAAAGAAAGGCAAACACTTTTAAAAATTTAAATAGTTAGCAAATATTCAATAATTATAGTACTGAAAGTTTTTAATAATAGTAATAATTTAAAAATTAGTGGTTAAAAAGTGATTTCCAACTTTGATTATTTTTTAACCTTAATTGGTACCGTCTAATCGATTGCCTTAAAAGATACGATGAATTAAAGGTGAGAACAGGTTCGTATCATAAAATAAATAAATAAAAATGAAATCAACATTGATGTTTTCGGCAGGAATTACTTTGCATAGCTCATAATATTTCGCAGTATTTTATTCGGTAAATTTTAATTCCAAACCCTGTTTCTGTCTTTCAGGAAAAACGACAAGATCTACGAAAAGTGTTTCACGGGAACCGAGTTTGTGGATTTCCTGATCAAAGTCGGATTGGCAAATCACCGAACGGCAGCGGAGAACTACGGGCAACGCCTCTTCAGGGGTGGAGAGCTGGGGAGCATGGACGGGGCAGTCCAGTTTCATGACAACAATGCCTATTTATACAACCTGAGTTGAACAGTTCGAAACTCGTGTATCAAAGGGGAAAAAAGAAGACTGCATTTGTAAATATATCATCTGCTCGCATACTTAAAATATTTTTTTCATCCTGTATCAGATATTTTGTACATTAAATCTATCCAACCGTTGTTTATTGTTGTGTTTATTGAAAAATATCATTATAACTCACTTTTGGTCCTGCAGTAAAGGTATTTTACTGAAATGATAATGTAATTAACGAGAAATTTATTTTTAGCATTGCGGTAAAAGCCTTAACATGTTCATAACAGCTTCAAGGTAAAGGATGTATCTGCTCATAAACAAAAATACGGATCAGTTTCGTATTAAAAAATATCAATTTCGAAATAACTCAAAATCAACACTTGGCTTAACTCAAATCAAAATATCAGTTTGGAGATATTTATTCAAATTGAGAATTGATCATTCTTCAAACCTCTTGTCCATCGCCTGTAAAAAAATTTCGTTTATGAATATTAACTTTGGTAGAAATAAGCAAATATGAGAATTAAATCTTAAAATAAATGTAAGCAAAAATGCAAATAAAACAACAATTATTAATAGTTACAACCATGCAGTAGCGACTTTCAGTTAAAGTGTGTGTGTATTTTAGATGATAGAATATCTATTCGCACTTCCCAAGCTCTGGTCAATGATTTCGTTAAAATAGGGTAAAAGTTAAATATAAAGGAAGATAGTTGTATTTGGTGATAGCATAGATATTTGCATTTTATTTATCCAAACAATAAAATCCACTCATTATCACAATTAGGTAACTTAACAACCAAGGATAGTTCACAAAAGTGAACTAAATATATAAACTAATGCACAAATCATGAATTATATAGTACAGATCAAAATAAAGAGAAAATAAATAAAAAAAATTAAGTCAATTCTTACTTAGTCAACAGAGATTTTTTTTAGTTCCTTTTTATTCAATGGTTACAATTAATATAAATAATTGATAAAAAAATTTATTGAACTCGTATTCTTCACCTACACGTGAAAAATACTGAAATCCTCGTATTTTACCGATTGATCCATTGCCTGTTGATTGCAATTTTCATTACAAACTGCCAAAACAGTATTTAAAAGTATAAAAAATTAATTAAATTTAGTGAATGAATTAATATTTGAAAAAACTGTATTAACATCAAAAGTGTCATCCACTACACATTTAAAACAATGCATTTGAACTTGAATAGGATAAATAAATAGTGTTTTATTAACGATTGAAAATTTGAAGATATATGAATATATATAGGGATGGTGTGAACTAATAATACAAATTATAAAAAGACAAAGAAAACATATCTACAGCAACGAAGATTTCACAAAGGGCTTTCAAAACGCATTCCACTTATTAAATATGTGTCACCCCTCTGTGTAATGAAATCGCCCATAAATGATAGATTCAAATTTCCGAAACGGATAGTATCTTTATCTATTTCCTTTTATTCATGTCTACGCGCTCAGCACAATGGATAGAGATATTCTACGCCATTGGACAAAAGAGTTTTCCAGAAATATATATTTGAACATATTATTTAAATAAAAATACAGATACATTTACAAAACTAACAGATGAAGTATTTTTACTAGTAATTCAGTCTGAAAATATATTAAACATGGAACTCATCTGTATTTAATCACAAAACATATTATACAATCACCAGTTTAAAGCATACTGGAGTAAGATTTTTGATTCAAGAAATTTTCAGCAGTTGTATTAGCATCTGGAACACTAGATTATTGAGTTATTCTCATTTAATTCCTTGGCAAATTGCATTGATTTTATCTGGCTTATCTGAAATTGGCAGCCAATTATACGGGTCATACTACTCATTGTGGAACAAATATACCTCTGGCAGCAGAATAATGCAGAAATAGTTGTTGTTGTTGCTGATTCCCTTGATCTAGACCCTTAGACCAAGTCCAAAAGATCGTGTCGCACCAAAAGGTCATAGACACTCTCGCTCTCATCCGATAGTTGCCTCTCAGAGGCACCGATACAAGAAATAATACGAGAGGGAGAAGCAATAGCCAAGCAAGGGCAAGTAGAAAAGGTCCTGTTAGGACCGTCGAAGATCAGACTTCAAATGTGGCCAGACCTTAGCCTAGCTGAGGCAGATGGGGCAAGTCTTGAGCGGGTGTTCTGCAAAGATAAAACCGGGCGCTCTGCGGCGTACCAATCGTGTCCGGGAGGAATCCTAAAAATTGATTTTACTTTGTCAATAAACACGGAATGAATCTCTGAGACTTTTAAAACAGAAGATGGAGGAGTAGAGAGTTTACTACCTTCCACGGCAAGTCGATCAGCGGCATCAATGCCATGGATACCAACATGAGAGGGAATCCATTGCAAGCGCACAGAGCCTACCTGGGACAACGTAACCAATTTGGCAGCAATATCTTGCCCCAATTTATCATAAATGCATGGCCAATCCCTCAAGTAAAATGCAGAAATAGACTTTGTAATAATAAAATATAATAGATCTAGTATAACTAACAGATGTAACTATTAACTTCGGTATATTATAACAGTTTGTATTCATAACAAAGTGGCAATTCAACACAATGCCTTTCAGTGAATCGAGCAATCTAGGAATTTCACTCTAATAAAGGCTCAATTAACAGTTGGGGTTATTGCTTATATTTCCAACTGGGCAATAAAAATATATATCTAAAAAATTTTGATATTGTTTGAGTCAAAAAATGTAGAGCTGTAAAAATTACAAACAACCAGCCCCCAGTTCTGTTAATCAATATCTATACGTTATTAGATTAATAGCCATATATTCCATAAAGCATTAAAACACAATGAAAAAAAAATGCTTTACACTTTTTTTGATTTAAACTGTCTGAGTTATGAAGCCATTATTATTATTATTTTAGACAATTTTAAATCAATTGAAAGATCTATCAATACAATCACAATGCATTTTCAAGGTAGCCATTTATTGGTTTATAATAATGAAATTCGAAGCTTTCATATTTTATTCAGTTTTAGTCTTGAAACAATACAGTTTCTTCCTTTGTTTCAAATGGTAAAGCGCCAAGAATATTAATTAAATATTAGAGATAAAGCACTTAATATTATTAGAGACAAAAGGCAGCATCAAAATTCATTAATGAATTTTGATGCTTCATTAAGGAATTTTGATTTCATTAATTAATTCAATACATTTACTGATACAAATACAAATACATAAAAAGGAATATATTTCACTTTTTTAGAGAACTAGGCATGATATCTTCAATAGTTTAGAATTTGCTAATTAGTTTAGCTGAAATGCCCATTTGGAATTTGCATTTGCAGAATACTTAGAAAGAACATCCAATACATAAGATTTATGAAATGAAAATCTTATACATATATGCACAGTTTCAGTCATTCTGCAGATTTCATAAGACTTTTTAACAGGATTTTCTCCCTACTATATTATTCTTACAGTACATAGAAACTAAAATTTTAATACTATTTAACTCTATAATATATTTTTTAAAAAATTAAGTTAATATTAAAAAACATTAAGCACAACAGACAATTTTGTGTTAATATGCACCATCAAAAAAAGGTATTTTATTTCTCTTGGAATAAAAACTAATACACCATAATGTTTAAATACAGTAAATTAACATGAATTATTAAAATATTTACAAATATAAATGAAAACTGATCAACAAAAAGTAAATACAACCTATAATCTACACAATGTAATAAACTTTCCAGTTACCAGAAACAGTTCTTTCATTTTTGTAAATACATCCTTTTTGTGAAATGATTTCTAATTTTGAAAACTCATTTAAATTACGCAAAGTGAGGTTTAAAACCTATTTTTTAAATATCAAGTGAAGATTAATTTGATTAATAGGAAAAATTTTTAATCACAATCTTATTAATAATTCATTTCATTCTCCATTTTCTTCATAAATCGAATAATAGAGAATAAATTTTACTTAAAATTCAGTGTAGTTTTGATATTGTACTTCATTTTAAGATAGAAACATGAAAATCCATTCATTGATACATGAAGTCGTATGAAAAGAATTTTGACAGTTAAAACAATTTCAACAATGCAAATTAGTTACCAAACGATCTTTTTCACATGAAATATATTCCACAACCTTAACTTTCCCCAAGAACTTTTTAACAAATAAGCTCAGCCTACCTAGCGAAGAAAAAAAGAACACTGAAAATATATTTAGTTCCAAACAATCCAATAATCTCAACAGTATTTTAAATTGAAAATAAACACCTGAGCGCACTTAATCTATATCAGATCGCATAATTACAAGAGGATTTATTTCGTGAACTATTAAAGCGGCCTCTTCGAACAAAATCTGTGATGAGCTAAAGTGAAAATATTCTAGAGAATTCAAGTGCATTATTAAATTTCGAACTCCTATATCTGAAAGTCTAGAATCTATTATGATAACATCCTTAACTTTCGACAAAGAATTCCTTTGTAATATGGATGCCAGTACACTATCAGTAAGACCCGCAGCACTTCTTAGTTGTAAAGACGTCAGCTCAGTACAATTGCTGAGTAATAACAATAAAGTGTTATCGCTGCAGCCTTGTTGACTTTCTACTAATTCAACATACAAAGTCTTCAGTTCTTTGAAAGAATCTCGAGACTCTTCACACTCGCCATACTCACTAAGAAACTCGACTTTCAGTTCTTCCAAATGAGGACACTTGGAAGCGATGAGACCGAAATCGACGTCGTAAAAATTATTTACATGCAAAATTTTCAAATTCGTTCCTATCTTGTTTAATACTGCTGCAATACCCACTTTGAAATCCCCGCCATCCAGAGATTCCCACTGAATCACCAACGATTTAAGGCCCTGAAAGTTACTCAAAGCGTAAACAACGTCGTTATCGTTGACTAGAACGTTGATGTCCTTCATGTTCGGGCATGTTAAAGTCGCAATATGAACACCGGTGATGGTAGCATATCCACACTGTACAAAGATATTACCTAGAAAACACTTTTCTAGACTATATTTAACATCGAGAGTGCCAGTGTTCATCTCATCGGCGTGAAGGAATTCTAAACACTGGCATACATCCGTGTTGATTTCTTTTAAGGATGGGCAATACTTTAGAATAGGCATAAGTTCTTCCGGAGAAATGTGATTCCGAACATCCTCAAAAAGTTCCAGAATCGTCAGAGAATTTTTAGGCCAAAAATTTCCATCCTCTTCTTCCAGAAATCTGTACAACGGAGTCTTGGAGACGAAATTGAGTTTAAGAACTTTCAACCTCTCGCAATTCCTTATGGCTTTTAAATCGAATTCTATGCACGATTCGAGGGATTCTAAACGGGGCGACATGCTGAGCACGCATTCCACAGCAGCCTTTTTCATGTATCCTTTGGTTTTGTGCAGGCTCAAATACTGGTCGGAAAAGAATACGTTTCGCAGGGTCACAAAGCGCAAATTCTGACAAGCAACTGAAAGGGACATCAAAATCGAAACGAACTCCTCGCTGGTCAAGAGGATATCATCCAATTTGAAATGTTCGACTCGGCCACTGGTCAACAAGAAGTAGAGGTCGGTGACTTTTAAAGTACCGGAAGATGTCAGCTGCAAGATACAGGACAGCAGATCGTTGATGATGTTGGAGGGTACGGCTTTGAACGGATTGTTCCTGCAGCCCTCGTCGTCGTACACTTCACTCCAGTAGTTATTTTTCAAAAGCCACGCTGTTTTCAATATGCAAAGACGATACAAGGATAACTCGCCCATCGGTACCTTTAGAGAGGTCTTCACCTGGAAGTAACAGGAATTTATGTACAATTAATTAAAAAAGGGGGCAGAGAAGCGTTAGAAAAACAAAATGAAACACAATAATAATGCCAATAAATCAAATAAAATATGCTCGAAAACATATATAATTAAGAGTCGTTCAAAACAGGACTCTCACATGGAACTTGCTCTAAATCAAATTTTATGTTAATAAAGATAAGGATTTCAAATTCTTCATTTATGAATATTCATTAAATGAAGATGATGACGTGTCCGCTTTTACAATGGAAAGAGGATTGCAATAGCTTCTGAGGGTATGCACCCCTGAGCACATGGGGGCAGAAGTCTGACTTCTAGGTCATATGAGGATGACACACAAATACTCGCTTGAACAGCCACTTTTTACAGGGGGGCACATTCAAACACCGCACAGATAGAACACATAAGAATAACCATGCTCTAACTGGGACTCGAATCTGGGATGCCCAGATCATGAGGATCACAATCAAGTGCTACCTCTGGGCCAGGACACCATCTATTCATTAAATGCATCGACAATATGCATACCAAAGCTATTCACAGGCAATAATTTTGCCAAAAATGGAAAACACACAATTTTAATTTGAATGCTGAATAATATAGTATTCAAATTAATATTTTGAAAACTTAAATACTTCTTTTCAGGGTTTTTTCATTTAATACACATAAATCATTTACAACTCTACAGTAAAAAAAATCTATGATACATGGAAAGATCGTGAATTGCTTTAGCAGAAGTGTGGATATTTAGATCATTAGTTATTTATGTATTAAAGAAAAAAAATTCAAGAAGCTAATAAAAATGAGTTTATTGAAATTTCATATTAAAAATTATTATAATATACTTTTAGTTACAAACTAGGGGAAGGAAATAAGAATTAGCATAAAGAAAATTAAATGTCCCCCCACAATTTAAATTTGAACTGTGAATATTATTAACAGTTCAAAGACAGTTTATTATGATAGAGTGTCATAACAATGGATGTTAAAATCTAAATAAATTCAAAAACTGTATTAAAAAGGGCTTTTCTAGACTGTTATGATATTTGCTTTCACATAGTATATGCAAATCTATTAAACTCTTCCATTTTTAAATACCTGATTTAGCTAGAAAAATCACACAAATAAATAAATATTACAGTTTTCTGCAAACAAAACCAACTTTGACTCAAAATTATTTTAATATAGTGTACAAAAGTTCAGACAATTTATGTACACACATTTAGCAAAATGTGGCAATGTGGACAAAGATACTCAACAAATAACAACTTTGTTTTGTCCAATCAATCCACTCCAATAATTCAGCAGATACAATATTTTTGGACAGCAATATTATTCTCTGCAATTCAGTGGGAATGATTATAATACCATGATTTACATTTAACATATACAATCTCCATTTTAACCAATAAAGAGAATATGTGTTGATGTATAACAAGGCAGTTCGATCTAAATCTAAGCAAATTTGATTCAATTGGAGGATAGAAAGTGTATCTTGGAGATTTTTTTAAAATTTTAATTTGTTCAAATTAAACAAAAGTTTATCAGATACCTATGATCTGGTAGTAAAATTTCTAAAGTAGTAATTCTCAAAAAATGATTTTAAAATCATTTTAAATCTCCATCTTTTTTTTTCTCTCCCATTTTTCTTCTTTTAACTTCTATCAATTTTTTCTTTAAAAAATTATAATTTTCAATATAAATAAAATTTAAACACTTTTTATTGTTTCATCAAATATTTAGCAACTTGTTTGTTTTTTTTACATCATCAAAAACTACATTAAAGTTTCTGTTAATTATCTTCACAACTTATATGGGAAATCAGAAATTAAAGTTGAAATATCACAAAAAACATGTAATTAGAAGATAGATTTTTCAAGCAAGTTACATTTAAAACTTTTCAATAGAAATAGGGACTTCATTGCATCATGTTGGTCCATTTACATAAAAATTAGCAGTGAAGCAATTAAAATAAAATGATTTGAATGTCTTTATTATAATCGAAATTTAATGCCTAAAAAGACTCTTTGGATGGAATTTTGAATATCAATATCATGCACAAAAGATTTCATTAAAATGGCGTGTGAACCCCTTCTGAGTGAATGAGCTGGTTGCCAAAGAATATTAATTATTATTATTATTAGACAAGAAAGGGGAAAATGCATTTCAAAATAAGATTAACAAAAACATGCATAAAATGAGTTATTTCCAAATGATGCTCATTTTTAAAGATTTATTGGTGCAGTTTCAAAGAAATACAGAATCATTTATGTCATTCCAGCTTACAAGGTGCATCAAAAGTTTCTGAATGGCTATATTGTCAAAAATTATCTTTCTTGTCCAATATCTTCTATGGTCTACAAAATGAATCAGAAACCTTCAGTCCAACTTTCAAGAAAAACTAACATAGATATTTTCACAGAGAAACATATAATCACAAACCTAATACTTCAACACCATAAGATAGCCAAAATCCAGTCTGTTTTGCCAGATTGGATATGTTTAATAACTGAAGTAGGATTTCAACTAAAGGTATATTAAAATCATCTGAATAATCTGGTGTTCATTTGAAAATCCATACCAACAATTTAATGCCAAGGTTTGGACTGGCATTATTGTATATAGATTTCTCAACTTTACCTACAATCAACACCACCAGACAGAACAAAAAAGATAAGAACTTACTGTCAAATTTACTTCCTGATGTCTAAAAAATCTTAATGCAATGTTTCAAAGAATAACATGAGAGTATCTTAGCCACAGAATATGGATTTATGTCTGTGTACCAAACAAAATCTAAAATTTCTGGAAATACGTCCTTTTAACTACTTCAAATAGAACCGATGAAAAATCGGATTAAAAAATGTTTTAAGAAAATTAATGAAGCTATCATCACAAAGGTCATCAAGTAATTGTGAGAGTATGAGAGAAGAATAAAATTTTGAGTCTTAACAGACCTTGCATGAAGTTTGAATTATTGTGAGCAACTAGCTTTTTGAATAATCTTTTTACAATAGTAGGCATTGTATACAATTTGTTTCTATTCCATATGACAATACTATAAAAACATCACTTTTAGATGTTTATAAAACTAGAAAGTTTGTTGTACTTATTTATTATGTTCAGTTATATATGTATCATAATGCTTATGCATTGTTTTTCTACTGCTTTATCATTTAAGCAATTATATGCTATTTGTGCTAATAAACTTTGATCTAGAAGAAATCAAATTGGGAAAATCTACACCATCTTATTTCTTTATAAACTAATGATTAACATTCTCTAAAACAATGTATATAAACAAAAAAAATTGCAACTAACACACTTCAAAAACTATTATATTAAGCAAATTTTTCTTTCAAAATTATTATAGAGCAGCAATGAATGGCTTTTCAGAGCAGCAATGAATGGCTTAAAATTAAAATAATTTCAATTCAGATTTCAAGATAATGTCAACTGTTCTCTATAGATAACTTACAAAAATAATTTTTAAGCTGCCTCACAAATCCAGAAAATTATTTTTGACATAACTGCTTTAATTCTTAGGCTATTATATTCATTTTAAAGAATTTTTAGAAATGTATTAGAAATTAAAATAAATTTTATATAGTTTACAACCAGTTTCAAATTTTTAACACATTTCAAGATATTCTCATTATTTTGGGTAAGTAATCTAATATTCCTAGTATTAGTATTTAGATTTAATCTTAATTTAACTTCATCTGACTTTCATTTTCGTAGGAATTTTAAACTCATCTGCTTAATACAAAATTCAACTAAAGATGTAAGATGATGAAACTGGAAATTTTGTGGATATATGATGCAAATATTATCATATGGTTAAAAAAAAAAAAGCAAATGGATAAATCTAACATGTATTTACTAATTTAAAAAAAAAAACTAGAACACTCACCACAAATGCAATGAAGAGGTATAAAACAAGAGCTTACATAACACAAGTCTGTAATTATAACCCCTCCTCTCAAAAAAAGTTTAAAAAATAGAACTGCATATTTTATGAAAATTTTAAATATATATACAATTATATATAATACTTGTATATTAAAAAGTACAGTATTAGATAAGAAATAAGGACAAAAGTAAAATTAAAATTCAGTAGAACTTGTCATTTAACCTCTGGTGATGTCTTTACTATTTCAGGGGATATTTTGTTGGCAATGTTTGATTACAAATGTAATGTTTAGCAAATTTTAGTAACTTTGGACTTTGCAAAAGATTAATTACCTATCATAAGTGAAAACAATCACTCATATCAACATGTAAAAAATAATGAGCTGTTATTAATAAGTAAAGAAGAACAAAATAAAAATATGCATTATTTTTTAATTACATTTTTTTTATATATGGAAATATATTAACTTAAATGACAGACTTAACTTTTTAAAAGAATGCATATGAGTGCATCTTTGTGTATACACATAGTACATTATTTTATATGAATCTATTGTAACTATATTTCCATTTTAAAACAAACCAGACGATTTGAATTGCATGATTTAAATTACATAATATTTTTGTTCATCGATTCTATTATATAAACACAGGATTTGAATGTGCATTTATTTTTCAACTACTTTTAACATTGTATTTAACAAGATTAATGTAACAATCTTTCACTGTATCAGATATTTTAAAATCAATATGCTATTTTAGTATTAAATTTATCTAAGGTATAATGATATTTATAAGATTAATTTTATTAAATAAATGATCAATAGGAAATAGAAAAATCATCATTGAAAGAGTTGATCTAATGACAAATACTGAATGATGCTTAAATAAACTATAATTAGATGTAGCAATTCTTAAGATTGTATATACAGAAGTGGAACAAGTCATTCATATGATTAAATTATGCATAAATATATGTTTGAATAAAATGAAAGCAGATAATATGTAAATGTTACATATCTTTTTACTCACATTAGCTTTGTTATTTTAATTGGAAACAAATGCACAGCATAGATTAGGATACTAAAGTTTCTAAAGGTAAGTATGTATCAGATAATAATCACATTTTTAATATTAAAATAATGACTATGATTAGATTTAATTGAAAGAACAAGGACTAATGACTTTAGAATTTAAAACTTCCTGAACCTAACATCTATTATGTTATGTTATTGAATTCTTTAATATGAAATTTAATCTAGGAAAAATTAGTTGAATCAAACATCTAAAACTTTTTTAAAATTTAATTCCTTATTAATTAATTAAAATTAATTCCTGAATTAAGTCCTGATTTTTTTTAAAAAATGTCTAATCCAACTTTAAATAATAGAACAGAATATTTAATGATAAAACTCTAATTCTTTAAAAAAAATTAAAAAGTTGTAAGTTTCTTAAGAACTAAATATTCCATTTATTGTCTGCAATATACCTAAATTTAGGCAAAATATAAAGTTAATTAAGGTAATAATAATTATTATCAAAAAGAAAACTATTTTATTGGAAGTTAATTTTTCTGAGCTTATTGACAATTAATCTTCATTAGCTTATCAAAATCGCTTTACAATAATTTTTTAAAACCTTTACATTAATAAATGGCTTTTAAGATGAAATATCAGTTTCAGCAATTTACATATTAATAGTAAAAGTTGGTTTACCACAAACATATTTTACGGTATTTTCTCAAACTTTGCCGATTTTGTGTAAAAGTAATAGATAATAATATTAACTGAATTTGCTGTTTCATTTAAAAAGATTATAGACTCCCATAATGGCATGAACTGAAAGCAGATACAAAAAAAGAATCTTAAGCTTTAATTTAACACAGTTTGAATCCCATTTCTATTTCATAATGCTCCTGCATCATCTTAAAATTATCTTAAATTTTCTTATTTTCTAGATATAAGATCAAATTGGTTTTCAAACACCTACATCTAGGAAAATATCTCTGTTTCAAACATTTTCTTGTAGTATATGCAGTTAAAGACAGTTTTCAATTGCACAAACCAGACTAAAACAACAACTAGTAAAGTTGTAAATAGCAAAGCTAATAGAAACCACAAATAAAATTCAATAACACAGCTTTACTACATAATTGAAAATAGAAAAAGAAAGTAAATGCTCCAAACAATATTTTAATGAGAGGACTGCAATAACAAATGCAAGTTCTAATTGTGACAAAATATTTGTTTAGCTACAAATATTTATGTTTTAAGTCATACTTAATGATAAATTTAGGACATTCTTAGGTTTAGAATTTCAGATAAAATCAATAACTTCTAATATTTTAATTTTTTTTTAAAAAATGCATTGTTTTAAAATAACAGAATATGTAATAAAATCAAATTTAATATTGGTTATATATAAATATTTTAAAAAGCTTATTGTAATACATATAAATTAAGATAATAATTTTTATTGCAAGTATCCTTGGTTTTCTCTTTTACAATTTACAAGATAATCCTGAATTTTATTTAGTTTCAATAATTGTAACATTCGATATATATATATGTGATTGAAATAAATAAAAATCAAGAGAAACCAACTTATAAAAGAATTCTACCGATCTAAGAATACCTATTACAATAAAAGCTTTATATTAATACGTTAATAAGCATAAATATTATTAATTTTGTAAAAGGAAGATTACCAAACACTGCATATATTTAAAAAATTATATTTGCAAATAAAACAATAGTAATATCTTTGGTTAGAATTTCTGTACAAATAATAAGATACAACAAAAATTTGAATTCTGCATTTTCATTTCTTTATATTATCTAGAATATTAAATATACTAAAATGTTGTATTCTCATTCAGACAAACATGATCAATATTTAGAAGTTACATTCCTGAAAATTACTTTCTAACTGACAGTATAACTATCTACAGATCTCCAATAAGTATTTCTATAACTATCATAATTATTTAGAGTAGAAAGTAAATGTTAAAAGTAAATATATAATAACACAAATTTAACCTGTATGGAATAAACAGAAACCATTGATCTAATTATATCTTGCACATATTTTGGTCAACTCTGACATGAAGCTGACTGAAATTTTAGATTCTGTTGAGAATATAATCCCCTGCCCCCTCCCAACAAAAAAGAAACAAATTAAGAAAAAAGAACAAAATTATAGAAATAAATATTTAAAAGCTTCACTTTAAAAAATGGGATCACTTTCTTTCAAATATATAACTGATAATATAAAATTAAGGTCAAACTTAAGTCTTCTGTTGGTAGAAATATATCAATTCGTAAAGATTCAGGGCTGAATAAAATATAAAATGTCATTCACAAAAATAACAAGACACGTTCTGTTTATTTTCATGATTATATACTTCATGATTCTCTCTCTCTCTTCTTTCATTTCTCAAGAGTTAATTAGTATTATAGAAATGTCATTTTAATCAAAGAAACTATTCAGAAATCTACAACAAATTCCTATTTAATTCCAAAACACCAATATTCTAAAAGAAAATAGGGGGAAAAAACAGGAAATATATCCCCCTTTTTTGTTATTTTTATACAAGAAATTATAGAGAAAACTTTCCAACATTTAAGTAAATACAAAAAAAAAAGTGAATAAGAAGAAAGTCCTTCAATTATGTTGATCAAATATATTTTAATATGCTAACTTCTGCATTTTAGTTTCCATGCAAGGTTTCTAAAACTTAATTTGGCTAACTAAATTCAGTGTGCCATATCTATCATGATAAAACTCTTTTAAGATGTTAAATTAATCTAATGCAAATTACAATTTATATACACTGCTAAAATATGAAAAAACTAAAATATTAGTAATTAGATGGAATTTATACATTATAGATAAATTAAAAATATGTTAATGTTATTAATAATGAATGTCTTGACTTTCTAATTTCAGTATATGGTCAGAATCAGTAGTTAAAATAATACTATCCATATGCAAAAGTTCATTTAAAATAATCATTGGATTTTCTTTTTCTAATAGAAGAATTTGCAATTCATACAAAATTAAACATAAATTTTCAAATATATGTGTTTCCTTTATTATGTTAAAGATAAAACCAACTTTGAAATAGAAAACATAAAAGAAATGGTAAAATTATTTATTTAAATTTATATTACAATACATTAATATGCCAATAACCTTAAAGCTTTTTAGCAAAAAAATTTAATTTTAAGTTTTACTGATATTACCTCAAAAACAATAAATACTCATTAATTTTCAAGGGAAAAATATTTTATTGAGAATAACATTTACAATGAGATGATTAAATTACAATTAAGAACAAAACAATATGGTAGAAAAACATGCATATATCACAGAGACAAGCAAAATTTGTAACAATTAGAATTGGAACATATATTGCATCATATGAAATTAGATGATTTCACAGAAGAATCCATTACTGAAAACTCACCAAAGTTTAGAGATGAGAATAGATGGCTTAAATTGCAGATAAGTTTCAAGGGACTTTAAAATATCAAAACATTCATTGCAGGCCTAGCAGAAAAATAATTTTAATTAGTTATTTAAAAATGATAATATGTATAGATATTTTTTTTAACAAAGCATTCAACAAAAATCAGAGAAAACACTATGAAATAAATATAAAATAAAACATAGTTTATTGCTTTTGTCATTACTTAAATAAAGAATATCAAACTAAAAGAAAGTATGTACAAGAACTATAAACTCCTGCAAAACAAATATTTTGCAATCCTTTCAAAATTGCCACACAAAAAAAGTAATTTTTGTAAAAATTCTATATATAAAGAAACAGAAATGAATGACAAAGTTATTTGTTTTGAGAAATTCCAATTTATTTTAATTGCAAAGCAAGATAATAACAGAATTAAATATGATATCAAGATTTTAAAAATAAAGGACAAATGTCACTACATATTGTAATTTAGAAAAACATTCAAAAGAATTTAATTCAATCATTTGCAGCTGTAAGTAAAATAATATGTCAAAATTATCACTAGTTGAAGAACAGTAAAATTAGAGATTTCAATTAGAGATTTTCAATTATTTAAGTATCATTTTTTTAGAAAGATAAAAACATTTATTAAATCCACATATGAACCCATCCTTGAAATGTAGGATAATTATACTAAAAATTCTGAAAAAGCATTATTAAACTGATTAGAAAATGAAGAAATGTTAGTTAAGGCTAAGCTTCTCTAAAATGATAGTTATAGCTCTGAATAATCTTGAAAAATATGTTTAACAAGTAAACAATAATAAACAAACAAATAAATTATAATACACAAACAATTATTTGAATATGATATCTTATTCCAATGTTAATGTTTATTATGCACACTTATAAAAGAAGAATTAGGAATGACATAGAATCTTAAATAAACATTAATATTGCTTTTATTTTTTGTTACATTGAAGAAAATTTTCAAGAGAACTCCAGAATTTTACATCATCAAAAAACTGTTCCTCCAGTTTTAATAAAGGATATTTAATCAATTATGCAAATCCCTAATTACATAATTAGCATGCTGAAAGCTCATAAAGAAAAAGTGAGAAATAAATTTACATGTTAATTTGTAGTTAAGTATAAATTCTGAAATTTTCACAAAATTCAGTCTGAATTTTTGAAGAATTATGTATTTTTCAAAAAATAGGTTTTATTCAAATCTTAGTGCTTTTAATTGCATAGATAAAGAGATTTTATAAATGATATTTATGACCTTAATGTGCCTAGCTTTATTTCTGTTCAATATGAGACAATAATCTATTTTCAAAATAATATTCATTATTTCAAAATATTATTCATTGTTTCAAGGTGAATTCCCTATCTAAATAATATTTATTATTTTCATTCACATTCACCAGATTGCCAAAATTATATATTTAATATTTTAAAATTTTTATGTTTTTTTATTTTAATTAATTTTATTCATTTATGTTAAGTGTTGATTAATCTCGCACAGAATTTTTTCTTCTTCTGAGTATGCTATTTTGTGAATATATTTTTAAATTATGCCACCACAAAACCTTATGCTTTTAAGACTTAAATATTTTTCAGCATTCTAAATGGAAATATGATTTTATTAATGTATATTTAATTTTTCAGCCATAATTTTTATCTGAGAAAAATTCTGTTCGTTTACATTTTAAATTTTAATGATTTTCATCACTGAAGACATTGCTTTGCTTAAGTACCTCCCCTAACCATTACAACTTTGAAAAGTTAAGAAATAGAATTTATATTTCTAGAAATAAACATATTTTACAATTATTTATCTTATTAATCAATTTTTTAAAAAGTTATATCAGGATCTCTCAATCTCTCCTTACATTATTACTCTTTTACATTTCCAAATTAATGTATGGCAAAGTTATAATAGCCAAATAATTGAATTAATTGATAAAATTACAGTAACTTACTTTTGAAGTGTTTTTTAAATAAAACTTGAATTAGTTTGAAACTCTTGGCTGTGGTTTATAACCAAGGCGTTCATTGATCATAGAAATTCGCTGTTTTGCTCCTTCTAGATCATCTGTATCAGCTGGAGTTGTTTCAGTTTTTGGGTCACCGGAATTTTTCTGCTCAATGCTTTTTTTCATAATTTCATATTCTTGAAGATCTTCTACTTTTAGTTCAATACGAGTTGGCTTGCGACGAAACATCACTAAAATTGTAAGATAGAAATTACTGAAAGAATTTTTCATAAAAATACAATCTCTGTATACCTATCAAAGAACTCTTTCATGAATAAAACAAAATGTTTTAGTATTTTAACATATATTATATAAAGTTTTAAAAAAAATATTCTAGATTAAAAATGCAACCTAATTCAGTATTTTTGTGAAACAAAGTTTTAAGTTTCAGTATTTGAAGTTTATACTGTACTTTGGAGCTATTCATTTTTTATAAAAATATTTTCTTTAGAAATAATTAAAATTCTCCTTAAAAAATTTAAAAACTACTTAATTATTTACATGAAGCAATATGTGCACCTTCAAGTTTTAAATGATGACTAAGTAGTAGTCTTACAGATGTATAAATGATGGCATCAGAAATGTTGCTTATTGTTTAGTTGTTATTATTTATTTTGGAATGTTGTTTTATTACAAAAACAACTGTTAAATCATGGCATGGCACTTAAAAGAATCAAATTTAAATTTAAATGTTATTCATTTCAAAGGCAAAATATTACATTAAATTCATATTTAAAAAAACACATTTCTATTTCTTTTCTCAGTATCACTGAAATAAATAAAAGAAACTTGGCTTGGTTAATAACTCAAAATTAAAAAGAAAATCAAAAATATTAAAAGAAGGTTATCTTCTTGCTCAGTAAAATAACGTGGCGCAATAAAATCTCTTATTTTTTAATTAGCTATCTTTGTCGATCATGCAATTCACCAACACCAATAATGCTCGCTAAAATTTTCATTCAAATATTTTTTGTAACTTAACATCTTAATAACTTCTTCTAAAAAATATTTTTAAATTTCAAATTTTGATAGCCATATAATTCAATCATATTATTATGGAAGAGCAAGTTGTTCTGTTCATTGTATTATATATATATATATATATATATATATATATATATATATATATATATCTTTAAAATTTTCTATCAGTTTATAGTCAGTTACTTTCTGAAATTAAGAATTTCTTTCTTTCTTTTCTCTTTTTATTTAATGCTTATTAAAAAGAGTTGTTAGGCATTAAAGCTTGTTCACTAAAGAAAAATTTTCAAAATTTATGTAATATCTCAAAGAATTATTCAACAAAAAGTTCTCTGATTTATCATAAAGTTAAGTTTTCTTTTCAAAAAGGTTCTAAGGAATCACATTCTGAGAAATATTTTCAACATTCAAATTTTTATTTAAATAAATAAATGTTTACATTTCTTGCTATCAATTCTGACCAATTTTCTAAGTTTTAAATATTGCAGTTTTAGAGCAATTAACATTTTCATAATTCTAGGGTATCCGACCTATCTTCTTTTAAATAATGGAAAGGTATAAAATTATTTGTTTTCATAAAATAACTATTAAAATTTTTATAAATGAGTCAGTTTTAGTGATTGATTTAAATGGTTGGAGTACTATATTGTACTCCAACCATTGGATAGTTTAATTTAAAAAATGACAAATAAGACTAATTTTTAAAAAAAATTTGATTTTGGCATTTTTTTATGCAACACATTTATTTGTCAGCAAGATAAAATACAATTTTTTGTTATTTCAAATATTTTTCCAATTGGAAACATTTATCTATCTCTAAAGCTTTAGAAATTAATAATTGGACGATGGTTAGAATGAACAATCTGCATAATAGAGATATGAATTCACCCAAAACCAGGAAAACTAGAATATATTCCAGAAAACACATTTTCTGCAATTGTCTTCTCAAAGTATAAGTTGCTTATATAGTATCAAAGAGAAAATCCCTTAGAAACTGATAAACATAAAAGTTTCTCAATATTTATTTAGATGGGAACATGCCAGCTCCTATTAAAGATATTCTTGATGTTAACTGATTTACACTATTTCATAATTTAATTCCATAACCTTCAAATTAATATAACATAATCTCTTAGTATATGCAAGTTCACTAAACTCTTTGTGATACATTAAAATTTCAATATTGTGTGTTTGCATATGAAAACTATATGTAAAAAAAAAAGAATGTAAATCAGTGTTAATGTATCAAAATCACTTCTCAGAACTTAAAAAGGATAAAATATTTTTTATACAAACAGTTCAAAAAGTATATTAATTACAGGTAGAAGTTTTATCAATAAAAATAATAAGATGTTAGATGGCAAAAATTCATATTTCAGTAATTAAACATATTATTAAAAAGTTAGGAAAAGCAATTGCAATAATTTAGTAGTGACCCCTTTAATGACAATGATGCTCACATGTGATTAAAAAATTAACAATATAAAAACAAGCAAGAGTAGCTTTACCAAAATTATCTTGTATACTCTCTAACAAACTTGTCATGCTAGAGAATCTCTTGCATGGGATTGGCATACAGTAGTCATGAAACATTAACTTTCGGCATGAATTTAGCAGCATAACAGTTTTACTTAATCTATTGTATCAATGTTGGCAAATTTTTTTGATGATTAATCCCTGGCATATAGTTAATAATATCCAAAAATCAAATCTGTATTTTAAACATATTTTTTTCAAACACCTAAAACAGAAATTTAATGCAAAACTATACTTACAGTTACAAAATCTCATAAAAAATTTGATACTTTTACATAATGTTTAAATAATTCTAAAAATGCAGACCAATATATGCTTAAATCCTAGATGGATATAGCTCAAAATGTGATAGATGACCTATTTTGTAATTGTTATATTAATTGATATTCGAACAACCAGACTTCTTCTGAATGGATTTTGCTGAAAATTTGATACAAAATCTTTAAACTTGGTATAAAGACTGTATATCAATTTTCATCTGTCTAGCTCAGAATGTCAAACTCGGAGAGCTTTGAAATATGCAGATTCATCAAAATCTTGAGTTTAAATTTTTTAACAAAATCCTGTCTCCATACTACATATACAAGAAAGTAATAAAGGCCAAGACAGAGGTGAGAAGAATGAACTAGATTTTAAAAAAAAATGAGAAATCTTTTCTTTTACTTTAAATGAAAATAATATTAGATAATTTTTCATATGCTGAAATGGATTTGCTGAAGTTGAAAAGTCTTGCCCTCTTTCTAACAATGTAAATTATATGACATGAGTTTGTATAGTGTCACTCACAAAAGATTGCTGTTCAGTTTATATAAATTCCAATATGGTAGAGACATAATGTTATTGTGAGAGGATGCTACAAAAGAATTGTAAAGACCTGAATAATTTCCTTAGTAATATGAACTCTAATGATGCATTTTGGTGATAGTTGACAATATTTTATGGCATTTTCTTCATGCATTAAGAAAGGATCATTGTCATTCCAGGTTAGGTATAATTTTAAAGAACCATGTTATAGAAAAAGCTGAATGCATGTCTGAAAGTCGGCTAATTCCTACAAGTGTCCCAAGTTCATAAGTTTTAAATGTAAAATATTGTTATTTACAAATTATAATAATGAATTGTCAGTACTCCAAATGTCAAAAGCCTTATCTTGCAAAAACCATTAGACATAAAATAAATATATTTAAATTAATGCATTTTTCATAAAACTGTTTTAATATTTAAACTGAATGCTTTTATTTTTATTAGAAGAAAATATTTTAGAGTCAGGCTTAGACCTAATCAAGTTTTAGACCAGGCTTTTTCATATTATTTAGAGGGGAATATAAAAATTGCAAATCAACATTTTGGCAAACATATTTGGAACATTTAATTCATGATTTGATCTAAAAATTAATAACAAAAAATATTCAATCCATAAGAATTATGCTACCTTCATAATGTTGAAAGTCTTCAAGTACTCTATATAATTTTAAGATGTAATATTATGTTAAAAATTAAGGATTACAAAACATAAACACTCATATAGCATTCTCCTACAACTATTCATTTCTGTTTTCTTTATCATACAGAAAAGTTACAAAATCAAATAGAAAAATTAAAATACACAAATGAATTTCATAAAATATGTCACCGCCATGGTTCAGTAAATATTTACATAAATTAAGGGCAAAAAACTATTGGTTAATTCAATATTTGTATAATTTTAAGATTAATACCTTCATTATTATTAACATTAATACACTGACAAATTATGGAAATTATCAGTCAATATTAAAAGGAAAGACCGTGCACTGTTTTATGAAAAAAATTAAATATAACGAGAACAATAGAATACATATATATCAATTATGTTACCTATTCATCCAATTTGTAATGCTTTGGCTACGAATTATTTATAGAAAAAATAATTGATACTAAGAATATGATGTCTAACAAATCAATCACAAGGTGTATACAGAAATACAATACATAATCACACACAACAGTGAAAGGGGAAGTGATGTCAAATCAAAGTTTTGGTTGCAGTTAGACTTTTTTCCTGTTTGAATAAAATGGAGAATAAAAACCAAAACAAAAAAAGCAACAAAAAAAAACCCACAAAAATTTTGATAATTAATGACGAATTAATTCTTCCTCCTTCATGGAACAATAAAACAAGTTCAAAAATTAGAATCTATCTATTTATGCTAATGTCTTTTATTTCCATCTATTACTGACATTGCTTGTCCTTGAGATCTTTTATTAAAAAAATATTGACAAAATAAAAATGACTTCTAATAATATTAATGTATAAATTGGAGCTCAGTCAACACCCCCTAAAGTACTTTAGGAGGTGTTGGCTCAGCAAATCCGACGAAGAAAGGATGGGGGGGGGGGAACTCATTCATTTTTCAAGCCATCCATTTTCAAGTATTTATTTTCTATTCCAGCAAATCGCCGTTGCTTCTAATTCAACAAAATGATTTTTTTTCAATCTTAAGCTTCACTATATTTATGAATGAACACTAGTATTTATGCTTTTCAATAAAATTTTATGATATAGGGTCGAAAAAGACATAAAACGTCCTAAAAATTTTGCAACAAAACTATTTTTAAGAAAATAACATTTTTTTAAAGATTTCTTCTTTCTAACTGCAACTTTGTTGAAATTACAAAGGAATATTCCTTTATTCACGTCTTTTAATTTAATTTTTCTTCTTGGTAGGGGGAGGGACATCCGAGACAAGGAAAGCTTCCAGTATGATGGCTGGTCTCTCCGCCAGGTACAGAAACGGTGTTGGGTCATTACTCCATATGAATAATAGGATCTACATGCTATGGGAAGGATTGTATCGAGACCGGTTTTGTCCGTTAGTATTCAAACAGCAGATCCAGCCTTTGTTGTCAAAATAGACAGATTATCCAATATTTCTGTGTCTTCCATGCAGGCGAAGTAATTGTTTATGGTTATCGTTTTATTAACTTATTGGATTGAGTTTTAATACTTTAACATAATCGTATTTTTAATTTTGAATACTATATATAAACTACTATATTCATGCTAAAAAACTGTTTAAAAAGCTCTAAAGGGCAGACAATGTATTTATAATTACCAAATTCAGCCCTTAAATACTAATTAGGTAACATTTCTTAATGATAATCATACACTCAGTTTGGACGCCAAAACCTTCTAATAACAAAATGAAATTCTCATTATTGAAAATATTGTGACATCTGCAGTAAATTTATTTCAGAAGGCAAAAATTAAAAGGAATTCCTTGCAAAATATTTTCGACATTGGATGCTTTTAAATACTATTTTGGATCACTCAGGTGCCAAAATAATTGGAACGGGAGAAGAAGACATCGAGGTTTTTGAAACATAAATCTCCTTTTTTGAGATTAAAAGGAAATATTAACATTTTGGAAGTTTGGAATAGGCAACGTAGTACCAAAAAACTGCAACACAAGATTTGTAATATATATATTGAAAAAATTAGGTAAAAATCGAGCCTAAACAGCGGAGAATGAAAAATGGAAACACCTCAATGATATATCTAAATTTCACGAGCTTTCACATGAAACAAAAATGATAGAAATTGATTCAGTGATTTCGGCTGACAAATTCTAATGCAAAATTTCTTCTTCGAAAATATATTATAAAATTGTGTTTTTCTTTTTTCTCTCGAAAATGGATTGTTGATAGATGGCCGTCGACAACAGGTATAGAGATAAAATGCGTTCATATTGTTGCGTTTTTACCGTAACGGGTTCGGATTGAATGGACTTTGTATGATGACAGCACAAACAAATTTATTTACAGCTATTTACAGTTATTTACAGGATAATTAATAAAGTTAAAAAAAAATTTCAGATAAATACAATCCAGCAGTCAACAGTCAATTACAGCGTAAGTTCAAGTCTTACGTACGATAAAAACAGACTGCAAAACAGCTATCGTATAACACAGCAACAGTAAATCGCAGCGAGCTCAATAACACAGCGTTAACAGCAAACGCAAACACAGCTCACAAATCCTTTAGTCCAGCGAGGCGCTTTTTATTACAAAACAGACTCTCCACTAACTCGATCAAATCACTATAGCAACTAACTAACTCACGCCGGCTACTCGTCCTTATATAGCCGAGAAGCGCGTGCACCTGAGTCTCGTGACAATTCTCAAAACATCGCGCACAATCTAGCGGCTACTAGATTATTCCTTTCGCCAAACCAATCAAGCTGGCGCGAGGCTCCTCGCCAAACGTGGCCAACCTTGGCGAGTTTTCGTGCCGCCCGCCCGCTTGTAACAATATCATATTACAACTATTGAAGGCCGATCAGTGTTTGAGGCTTGATAACTTGTTCCTGGCTAATATTCTTGATTTAAATGTATAGATAAAATAGCTAAATGTACAACAACCTTTTGTGTATCAAAAAAATAAAATTAAGGACTAGTGATCTTCTGATTTAAAAGCTGGTACTGATACTGGGTGATGACAGAATACAAGATTTTCAAAAAGCATTTAATGAACTGATTTGGAAATATTTGAGTATTTGTAATTGTAATATTGAATTAATTAATAAAAAAATATTATTATAAAAATAATATAATTACAAAAGAATCAATTAATACATTTATTATTTATAAAGATTTAAAACATTTACAAATTTAAAAAAAATATTTGAAAATAATACATTTTAATTTATGCCCACTACATTTGTCCGAGGTAGAAATTATAGTGGTAAGACGCCTTTTTGACGTAAGAGAAAATAATAAACATCTCATAAAATTTCATTTCAATTTAAGTCAGTTTAAATAAATATTCTGAGTTGTATAAGTGGAACTATGAAATTTAGTTTTCATGAACTGAAGCGTTTTAAAATTATCTGCAAATAATAATAATAATAAATAAAAGAATAAATAAGAAAAATTAGTGCTGCCATCTACTAGATTCTTTTGTATTCAATACTTATTACTTTAAAAGAAAGAATAAAATTTGATAAAATAATGATGTTTATGCTAAAATTTATAATGAGAATTATCTAAAAAAAAGAAAATGAAAATTTTTTCGTATATATTTTAGAATAATTAATAGAGCTTTTTTTTGTCAGATTCTGGTAAAATTCGATAAGAGCTCTCGATAAAGCTAAGAATAAAGTAAAATTCAGTATTTCAAGGACCAGGAAAAAAATAAGTCCGTGTTTGGAGTTTTTAGTTATATTTTCAGAAAATATTACTTAAAAGAATTTTTACTCTAAATTAAAATTTAAAAAAATATTTATTTATCAATGCCAACTCCAATTCCTTACTTTTTTGTATTTCCATATTTTTTTTAATTATTTATCAATCGTAATTTACTAATAATTATCACTATTACAGTTGATTAATTATTAAAACAATCAAATAATAGTAATAATACTCCTTATTATAACAATTAATTAACTGTTATTTCTATTATTATCGATTTGAAAATTTCGATTCTAAATCTTACAACATTTGCATGGCCACTAGGTACGTTTAATTGTTGAAAATATTAAGTTATCAAATCCTGTATTTCATTTTTTTTCTAAAATGTTTATTTACAAGTAGAAAGAGATTTTTAATATCGTTTATGTAAATGTGAAATGTAAGGAGAAATAATAACCCAGTTTATATTTTTCAAAACAGATTTCTAAATTTGATCTTTGATTTGTGACCAGAAAAGGGGAGAGGGAGGGCTACTCTTAAAATTTTTTTCACACTCATTTAAATTTTAAATTAAAAAGTTACAGGTATAAACAAAATTTTTAAAATGAATTGGGAGTAGAAGAAGGTAATGGTAGCTTAATCGGATCTATAAAAAAGTGCTAATTAGAAAATATATATATACAATAAAACACTATCGACAGTTTCTTTTTAATTAACACCATTTTATTTTGAAGATCGATCATTAACAAACTATTTGAAATCAAGGAATGACACTTTTAATCTTTTTTGTGGATCAGAAGAGGGTAGATCCGAATTCTGACTGTTAGTACGTATTTTGGAAATAGTTTTTTGTGGGGAGGAAGGGTAACGCTATTTTTTTTTACAACGATGGATTTTTTTAAAAAAAAAATTAAATACATTTTAATTTAAAAAAATGCATTTATAGATATAAATATTTCAACAGTTATTCCTTTTGTATAATATGTCCCTAGGGGAATTTCCAAAATTTTCGCTCAATAAATAAATAATTTTCCAAATTTGCTCTTTTTAAAATTTTGCTTCTGATTTAATTAAGTAATCATTACTTTCTATAACTCATTTTTAAAATAATTTGAGTACATTTTCATAATTTTTTTATTTAAATTTTCTTCTCGAATTAAAATCTTTTTATCTTAAACGTTGAAAATTGATATCAACTCAACCTTCCCTATGTATATGGTAATATATTTGGGTGAGAATTTAGAGGCATGTTATGGGGAGTCAGTTCATCAATTTAAGCCAATAATATTAGTTTTTATGTATTCCTTCCATATTTTTCTATTTCCCATGACAATTGGATTGGACCATAATGCAGTTTAAATTGATGGAACTTATCTTATGAATCTTAAGGAAATTGTCTTATGAATCGTATTCATATTGCCATAGAGATTTTTCAACATCTCTATGCCAGTATGCCAAAAAAGTCTTTAAAGTAAAGAAGAAAAAAAAGTAAAAATAATCATAACTAGATAAAATTAGAAAATTTCCAACCAAATACGTGGTGAATGTAGGAAGCTCTTTAATTTGATGATGTAGAGTTTTCAGCTAGCTTTAGAAGAAAAATATATCATCAATACTAGCCACCTTTAGCGACCAATTTGCCTACCTAGATTATTGACTTTTAAGGTTGTTAAATATAAAATATTTCACATTATTTAATACGACGAAAAATATTAATAAATATTTTGAAGGTGTGAACATCAATTTCCAAGGGCAAATCATAACGATGGTAAGTCTATTTTTGCGCTAGTTCAACTTTCTGTTTGAAACCCATATTTTAAAATTTTATTTCTTTCACATTTTTATTCTTCTGATTAAATGAATATTTTTGAGACATGGACGACCTCTCCAGAATAACTTTAATAACATTTTGCAGCTCCGTTAATTAATTGAGCGAAGCGTTGAATTCAGAGAAATTATAAAAACGTTCAACAAAATATTCTAGAATTTGTACATGGGTGTTCGCATTTGACATTAAGTAATAAGAGCAATTTTTGAGACACATACGTTACACACACACACACACACACACACACACACACACACACACACACACATATATATATATATATAGAGAGAGAGAGAGAGAGAGAGAGAGAGTAATTGTTAAAATCAGAAAAGTGTTTTATTTTTTAACAAATATTATAGATAATTTACAATAATTCAGTCACTTATCTGAAGCCTCTGAATTAAAAATTACAAGTGGCACAAAAACTCAATATCTGTTAACTGTTATAATAAGTATCTAGCCGGCGTCCTGACACAGTGGTCGCGCTTCTTCCCCCTGATCTGAGCTTTCTGGTTCTGAGTCCCGTTCGGGCAGGGTTGTTCTTCCTCTGCTCTATCTGGGAGATATGTGAATGTGCCTCCTAGTAAAAAGTGGGTGTGCTAGCGAATGTAATGCGTGAGTAGCCAAGACGTACTCTTAGCTCTAGCTCATGTTACTGAAAAACAAGATACGCACCCTCGGCTTAAAATCGCTGACAGCCTCAGCGAGCTTGTCCATGGCAAGTGCCAGGAGAAATAGCAACAACAACAATGATCCAAAATTTTGTTACGTTTTTAGCGTAGCGGGTTCGCATTGAATGGACTTTATTTCAGGACAGCACAAACAAATTTATTTACAGATATTTACAGGATGACTTGATAAAGTAAACCTTCTGATAAAAAAACAACCCAGCAGTCAACAGTCACTTACAGCGTAAATGCAAGCCTTACGCGCAATAAAAACAGACTGCAAAACAGCTATCGTATAGCACAGTAACAGTAAATCGCAGCGAGTTCAATAATACAACGCAAACACAGCTCACTAATAACAAGCAAGTAAAGTAATCCGCTAATTCAGCGAGACGCTTCTCTTCCTAGAGGAAATAAACTAACTAATTACCGGAAGTACGTCTAACCGTCCCTTATATAGCCGGGCGAGCGAGCGCTCAAAAGCACGCGAAGCAACGCGTATGATGCAGCGATTCCTTTCGCCAAACCAACCAGGTACCAGCTACCAGACGATTCCTTTCGCCAAACCAACCCGGCTGGCGCGAAGCTCCTCGTCAAACTCCGCCAATTTCGGCGCAATTCCATGGTGCTCGCTGGCTTGTAATAATATCAACAAATTAATCATTATAAGTATGTAAATTTCTGAAATCTGTTATAAAGATGCGTTTACTTTTTTCAATTTTCGCCGAATTTTTCAGCTTTTGTACATTTTTTTTCTCTATAATCTGATTTATAGATAGATTTGCCTTCTTTTTTGTGGCTATATCTTATTTTCTTTCTCTAATTCTCCATTTATCTGAACAAGAGTTTATTAACTTAAATTTTTCTTCATTTTATAACTAAATCAATAATAAAATATAAAGAATTTTTACTTTCTCGTATAGAAAGTCTAATAAATGCATAGTTCATTGTCAAAAAAATTCGAATTCCAGATTTTGATGTTTTTTCGTTTTTCAGACCTTCTTAAGTTAAAAATTTTTTTTTTTGGAAAACCGTCGTATCTTTGTCTTATAGCTCAAAATCGTTGAGAGCCAGACAGATGAAATTCAGTATACGGTCTTAACACCAAGTTTGAAGATTTCGATCAAATTTTGTGCAAAATCTGTTAAATGGAAGTCCTTCTGTCCGACATTTCGGATTATAAGTAAACATGATACTATAAAACAAAGAGTGTTATAAAGATAAAAATTGGTACATTGGTTTAGCATCTATAGTATAGACACTTGTAAAATTTCAAGCCATATCCAACTGCAGGTTGATTGTCTGTCTTTCTGTACTTTCAGAAACATGTGATGGCAATAATTCAAAAACGCATTATCTTAAATGTATCGAATTTGGATGGGAATTTGTGACTGCAAGAGCAGTTTTGTGTCAAATTTTCATTTCAATCTGTTTGGGAAAAATTGTGTTTCGAATACAAATTCGTATTTAGAATAACAATTAACGTATGTCAGAAATTAATCATCGAAATAACTTTTTAAGAATGATAGATTCAATAAAAATGTTAAATTCATACCAAAAAATATTTCATAACCATTGTATGTCAATACCATATACGGCGTCCTCTGCTATAACTCCTGCTGGTTTACTTTAGTAGCAGCAATATAGTTACAGCTGAATTACTGCAAAAATAACCACAAAAATATTTTCAATAGGCACAGTGTTGTTTATACGGTCCGACATTAAAGTTAATTTATATACATAAAAAATACAACTAAGCTAAATTACTATCGAAAACAGAGAGATTTTTTCTAACATAAAAAAAGGAAAGGGGGAAAAAAAGAAAAGAAAAAAGCGTAGAATTATAGTTAAAAGAATTTACGTTTTAAAGATTTGGCTGTTTTAGGAATTAAAGTTCACTATATTTTGAAAGATCTGGTTTTCAACAATTTTTTCAAGAATCTGTCTAAACAAAGAAAACAAAATCCCCAAATGCAATTTATTTCATAAATATTCATAGATTTTTTTTAATTAAGTAAAGTATATTCAATCAGTCTAATTATAATTTTTTGAATTGCTTTAATATTTCAAATAAAAAAAAGGTTAGGCAATTATTGAGGCAACATTTAATGGACATGTATATGTTAAACAGTGTATATGCGTTAACACTGCGCGTATCGAGCTGTTTCATGCTTGGAAACGACAAATTATGTTTTCTAGTTTGAATTTGTTTTTTTTCCGGAACCAATTTTTTATAACATATTTTGTGACACCATTTGTTTTGTATTTTGCAGATGATGAGAATTGTGTGAATAAAAACGAAAGGGAAATAATAATTTATTGGCGAAAGTAATGACCAATTACTTTCACCAATATTTTGTGATTTGCATTTGCTATTCAATGCACAAATTATTAATAATATATTAAGTTTAATGTTTATTATAAAACTGCAGGACAAATGGAATCCTTCGAAGATGGAAGGTTGAAATTTTTCTATTCGTACTCCATGCTCAAACTCAAACAAACAATTCTCAAATAAAACGTTCTCAAACTCAACTCAAAATTGAAACAGTTTATTACGGAACGCGTTCAGGACATCCTTTGTGATCTACAGATTTTCTACAGATCTTCATCTACAGGTTCGAATTATGTTTCTCATGGCCGTCGCATCTATAGAATTAAAAGGGATTCAATCTGTTTTGTTACTATCTGCATTATACAAACATTTTTCTTTGAGTCCAGCAAGGAAACTTATCTACGTGTTGCCAAAATATTACTCAAAATATAAGATCAGTAGAATGGATAAAGAAAATTATGAAACTTCAAGAACGGATGCATAATGTAATCATTGAATGAACATGCCTTAAAAAATTTTCACGGGTCACTAAGGCATTATTCTATTGCTAATTTCCCATTTTCTTTTTTTTTTACTCCACTAATATTCTAGTTTCTTTTTTTGGAAGAGAGGGTGATGTTTAACCGAAAAGTTTGCGCGATCTTTTTTTCCCCATGATTTAATAACAGATCTGTATTCATCTGTTTTAACCGGAAGTTAAAAATCTTGAATTCAAGCGCTCAGTGAAATCGGAAATCTGCAACTATATGCTTCTATACATTCCAAAATAAACATACAGTATATATCGTGATTATTCTAATTGCTGTACTTGACAATCAGAAGACTGATTCTAAACAAATAAAACAGTTATAAATCATAAATTAAGTCTAGAAGAAGTATAAATTAAAATTCTTATGCATTTACTATTATTAATAGATCGAATATAAAAATTATTAAAGGAAAGAATTAGAATTCTATAATAAGAAGATATAATCCTAGACAAAAGCAGTGTTTTTAAATAAATTTCTTATTTTTTCTTTTTTTTTCAAATTGCTATACAACACATTAAAAATATTCAAAATTTTAAAAACTGATAAATAGTTAAAATTTCTAGGTTCGGGAAAAAACTGTAAAAATACGAATATCAGTGGGTTAGAAGGCTTTTAATTAATTGGTTCTATTTTTCTTCTTTGATTAATGGTTTAGTATGTGTTAAATTTATTGACATCAAATGTTTTCACATTACTGAGGCATGGAAGCTTTTTAAAAAAATAAGGTGTCAGCTCATGGGCCAACCTTGCCTTCTGATTGAGATTCAAAACTACGAATATCTCAGTCAACAGACTTTAAGGATATTCAAAATAAACTGTGCAGTCTATCCATGCAGCGAAATATTGAATCATGAACAAAACAATTCAAATACTCTGAAGAAAAACCAAAATCTTTTTCTACCCACTATTATGCAATTGAGTTTTTTTCCATGTTCGTAAAGCTACAATTTTATAGTCGATTTTTCATTCATTTCTTTGAAACGTTTTAAAATTTTGTACATTTATTTACCAGAATTTTGAAATTTTTTACATTTATTTACTACAGTTTTGAAATTTTGTACATTTATTTAATAGAGTTTTGAAATTTTGT
>JAOUZG010041912.1:3804935-3875506 GCA_026289955.1 Argiope argentata
AGTTTTGAAATTTTGTACATTTATTTAATAGAGTTTTGAAATTTTGTACATTTATTTAATAGAGTTTTGAAATTTTGTACAATTATTTACTAGAGTTTTGAAATTTTGTACATTTATTTGTACAGTTATTTACTAGAATTTTGAAATTTTGTACATTTATTTAGTAGAGTTTTGAAATTTTGTATAATTATAGTTTATTTAATAGAATTTTGAAATTTTGTACGTTTATTTAATAGAGTTTTGAAATTTTGTACATTTATTTACAAGAGTTTTTAATTTTTGTTCTGTTATTTAATAGAGTTTTGAAATTTCGTACTTTTATTTAGTACAGTTATTTACTAGAATTTTGAACATTTATTTAGTAGAGTTTTGAAATATTGTACATTTATTTACCAGTGTTTTGATATTTTGTACATTTATTTAGTAGAGTTTTGAAATTTTGTATATTTATTTACCAGATTTTTGAAATTTTGTACCTTTATTTAGTAGAGTTTTGAAATGTAGTGTGCTTATGAACTATCGATAATATATTATTATAATTTTCCACAACTTAGCCAATAGCTTAACTTTTAGCTAAGTTTGAGTAATTTAATTGAATATTAGTTCCACATGAAAACCAACCTATTCCAATGTATTTACAAGAATTTTTTAAAAAGTAACAACTATATTCTGTAGTATTTATAATAACGAATTATAAATTAAAAATTCATCGTTGTAGATAGGTGTATGTGTATAGTCCAAGGAAAGATGCTTTTTTTTTGGCCTTTTCTTATTTATTTTCACACACACACATATAGCAACATATGGCGTTGGTCACACACAATATATATAATACATAATACTGTTTTAAATATACGAAATGCCGCTAACTAAGAGCAAACGAATAATTCCTTTCGCCGATTACAAAGAGCGAGCGGTGCTTGCTTTCACCAGTTTCACATCAACGCTGGTTGAAGTGTTTACAATAAAAAAGCTCAAGTGCACGTCGCTCACAATCCAACTATACATATGGTTTGCAGCATACTGCGCCATCTATGTTCAGTATTAATTAATATTTTATATCTGAATAACTATACTAAGAATAAAAAAGAATACCAATAAAAAATTAAAGAATTAAACAAAAATTGCAAATAATAAAATCACACAAAAATAGTAGAAAATAACTGTAATCAAAAATGTCTCGCTCTTTTTCAATTCCTACTATTAGTTCACATACTACCCATATATATATATACTAATCATATTTTCAGTCGCTAAAAAAAACATTTTATTCATATACTCACGTTTAAATACATTATTTAAAACGCGTAGTGGATGACACTTGATGTTAATATAGTTTTTTTTAAATATTAATTCATTCATTAAATTCAACTAATTTTTAATACTTTAAACGGAATTTTAGCAGTTTGTAATGAAGATTGAAATCAACAGGTAGTAGCTTAATCGGTAAAATGCGAGAATTTCAGTATTTTTCACGTGAAGGTGAAGAATGCGAGTTCAATTCTTGCGAAAATCAACCCTTTTTTGATAAATTATTTATATGAATTAATAAAAATTATTTAATAAAAAGTAACTACATTTTTTTCTTTGTTGACCTAAGTAGGAATTGATTTAAATTTTTTAAAAATTCCTTGGTTTTTGTATAGAAATAAAAATGTGTTGTAAAAATTGTTCTGATTAATTCTGTTATATTCTGGATTTAAAAAAAATGTTAAAATACTGCTAATATTACTAACAATCTATTTTGTCCAGTAATTTTAAACAATTGTATTTTCCCACAATTTTAAAACAAATTTCAGTAAAATTGAATAAAAAAAGATTAAAATGAAATCTGTTGTGCATAGTTCAATGTATCATGTCAGAACTTAATTTCTTGAACAGCCAACCCCCACTTACTCGTGCAAGGTAAATTATATTTTTATTCATTTCAATCGTTTCATAGAATGAGTCACTTTAGTATTGCAAACGATCCAAAAAAACTTTGTCTCGCATTGATTGCTTAAAAAAATATTGCATTTCCTATTCATTTCATTTCATATAATCACGTATGCAAGATGATATTTTCTAGGTTTTATTTGCTGTAGTCATTAACTTATATTTTTTAAAAATAAGAACTTTTGTAAATGTAATGGCAACACGTCATTAAAAGCTAATTTTTTTTTGAGATGCTCATGCTGATAAAAAAAAATAATTTTTCGCCTACAGATTTTTGTTGACGCCTAAAACCTCATCCCAAAAACAGGATCATGTTCTAACATGATAAAAAAAGAACGATGAGGTTTGTCACTAAACATTATGAATAAGGATGAAATTAATCAATAATTAGTTTTTAGTTATTTTATTTTTGTTGTGCGTTTGAAGACTAAAATATTTGAAAATGCGGTTCAAGAAATGTCTTTCACATATAAACAGAATTCTATCTTTATTTTCACTTTTATATGAAAACAATTACGATTCGAAAGGCCTCTTCAAACTAAAAACATTTTCTTTCACCTAGTTTTAGTTCCTTTGTAATCCATTCTTTATCAAATAAAGCGGTGTTTTTTAAACTTTTTTTTAAGCCTTTAATGTAACGAGGAGTAATTTCTTCGTCCGTAAAATTTATTTCAACGCTTGAATGCATAGAAGAATATACGGTTTTTTTCCCCTTACGTTTTAGGTAACAAATGTAAATGTTCATTTTATTTTGTCCATAAACGTCCACATTTTAAAACTAAAACATTTATAATTTTGTCGAATCGGTGAAAACGATTTTTTTTTATTTCGAATATAAATTTACAAATTTCAATGAGATATAAATTATATTTTTAATTTCAACGACAATTCGTAGATTATTTAGAACTTTTGAATTCTGATCAGCTCCAAAAGTCAAAAATATAGAAATTAAAAGCTCATTCTGTTCTTGATAAGATAAATCACAAAGTGTTTAATAAATTGTTAATGGTACAAATGTTTGCAGAAGATCTACTTTGTAAGCTACAAATTTTGAAATACAGGTATTAAACAGAAACAAATAAATGATAAACGTTCATTGTTATGATTAGTCACTGTATACAATAATTTTAATTATTACTTTTTAGTTCAGTGTATTTAGTTTGACAGTTTAGTTTGAATTATTTGGAAATGCAACATCTCAAATAAATATAAATTTTTACCATAATGAAATATGACTATTTTAATTCAAATCATTATATAATTCGATTTTTTTCCATTTCACTTAAGTTTCTTATAAAGATAACATTCTAATATCTTTTTCAATTCGAATTTATTTTGATTATTTGTAAGTCAAAACCAAAGAATTGTGAAACATTGATTATATTTTGAATCTGTTATTATGTCAGAACATGATGTTGTTTTTGGGATAAGGTTTTTTCGTCAACAAAACTCCGTAAGCGAAAAATAAAAATTTTATTATCTGCACGAGCATCTCAAAAAAATAATAATAATAATAATCAGCTTTTAATAACGCGTTGCCATTGCATTTATAAAAGCTTTGATTAATAAAAATAAGTTAATGACTACAGCAAATAAAACCTAGAAAAATATCATTTTGAGCACGTGATTACATGAAATGAAATAAATATGAAATGCGATATTTTTTTGAAACGATCAATGCGAGACAAAGCTTTTTTGGATCGTTTGCAATACTAAAGGGGCTCATCCAATGAAACAATTAAAAGGAATAAAAATATAATTTAACTTGCACGAGCACGTGGTGAGTGGCCGTTCAAGAATGGACGTTCTGACATGATACATTGAAATATGCATAGCAGATTTCATTTTAATCTTTTTATTTTATTATATTTTTATTATCAGATCTCCCATATATTTTATTAGTTAAATACATCCAAATCATTTAATAAAATATCAGCCTCTTTCGCTTTGCAGTTCTGCCTAATTGTTTTAACTTGAAAAGCTCTAATTTTTTAATCCATTTTCTTTTATTTTATTCAAATTATTAAATATTTTGCATGTATATAATGAATAAAATGGTAAATGAATAAAAATGTTATAATTTTTTTTGACATTTCCTCTTAATTATAAGTAAAGAAGAAGCATTATAAAGGATAATTTACAATAAAGTAGTAAATAAATAATAGTAAAATTACAAACTATGTGATTAATCTTAATTTTTTCGCTAGTTTTTACCCAGAAACTTATTAATATTATTTTACATCGCAAATATTTTTTTTTTATTTCAATGAGGAAAAGAAGTACCATTCCCTATATATTCCATTATTATTCATTTATAAATTTCCCTTCGACTTAAATAATAAATCGTTTTCCTAAATTGCAAAATTTATATATCGTCTGATCTTATTTAAGTGAGGAATTTTACATTACTAACTTCTAAACATTTTTTCTTTTCTTTCAGGCGTATTATTTTTTTTTATTCTCCTCTTTTATTCCCTTCTCACAGGAAAGTGTTTGTTTTGGTTTGTCATTTCGCGGGACATTGTAACATTCTGGAAATCCAGATCGCTCATCAGCATTTTGATGAATGAGATTATATTGTTATCGAAAAAAACTTCGTAGTAGTGTCAGGCAGAGGAAAGGGGCAGGTGTTTTTTGTTTGGGTTGCATGCGTGACGTCACACCGGTAACTGCCTTCACAAAAAGGGGGGATTGAGGTGGTTTCCGGTGAGGGGAGAATGGAGATCCATTGTGCCTCCGGGTATTAAAAATCGTCTGCTAGGGCAGATTAGGTTGCCGATTTGACTGTAGAGCGCTGGTTGGCGAAAGCCTTTTATTGTTATTTAATATTTTTTTTTCAGTTCCAGAATACTTTTAATTATGAATTCGTTCTGGTTCTTTTTAGTACGTACATTCGCATTTTTAATTAAAGAGGAATATTCTTTTACCATCATTTCGAAAAAATAACTTGAATATAAGAGATTCGAATGAAAATATTCATATTCAAAATATTATAATTAAAAAAAAATCTTTGATCATAAGAACTTAAAATTTCAATGATATATATATTTCTGAATAATAGGAGAGGAAAAGAAATGGAAGAGCAATCAAACTTCTTATCCAAAGCAAAGTGGTTGGAATGGTCTGGTTTTATTTAATGTTTTGAAATTTATTAAATCATATAGTGGCAACAACATGCACATAAAATTATATACTTAATATCATCAGAACATGTGTAAGTATATATGAACAAAACAGAATTTAAAAAATTAAAACTAGGAGAAATGCTATTGTGAAATAAAATCATTTTGAATAACTTATTTCCTCAGGGAAAAAATTATAATGGATTTAAATTGATATTTCTGATTAGATTTTTAAAGAATATTTAAATGCGATTTATTATTATTATCATTATTTGCATAGAATTATATTTGAAATGGGAAAAAAGTGCTTTTTTAAATCTAATTTTCAATTGAAAGTTAATTCAAATTTTGGAAAAAAATATTTCTTTAGTTATACCTACTCCTCAAGAAGTAACTACATGCCAAATTTGGTACTTCAAAGGCACTTTTACGGTAATAAATGGTATTAATTCAATAGCTCAAGTACACTCTGAAGCATTTTGAAAGATTTTTTTTTAAAATCTTGAATGATAATAAAAATATATGCCTCTCTATAAGCATCATCATGTAAAAAAATTAAGAAGGAAATAATCAATAGGAGAAATTGTATATTTTTTGTCTTAGAATTCCTAAGTTTGCATTAAACCGGTTTCTAGATGCTAATGACATTCGTTAACATCTATTGATCTTTATAATTATAAATTAATATTAAAATACCTCTCATCAGTGACTAAAATATTATATGGCAAATCTATATTATATTTATGTTACTAACAGGCCATTCTTTACCCAAACGAGAAGATTTTAAACTTTTCTGCGGTAATTCCCTTCTCCCCCCCCCACACACACATAATTCGAGATACATATTACTGCTATTTTATGCTCTTTCGGCCACCATTTTTTTTGTCAAAGTGTTTTAAATATATTAATTACTAGCCGCCTTTGGCGACCAGTTGGTTCGCCAGTATTAATGCCGATTAAAGGGTTCAATCAATTTTATATAACTTGGTCTCATAAAAAGTTTTTCAGCAAAATATTTTTAAACTTCAAATTTCGATAGTCATATAATTCACTTATATTATTATGTAGCAGTCCTGATCTTTGAACTCCGCATTTATCTCTGATTTTCTATCAGAGCTCGTAAAATTCAGTTTTAATTTAAAGTGGAAATGATGAAACTTCAATTAATTTAAAGACCTATTTACTTAATCTAACCTTGTCTTTAAATAAAACTAAAAACTGAAAACAGAGTAGTCCGACATTGAAGTTTTATGTACACTACAGGAATTGAAACATTATAATTTTTTTATAATTTATAATATGTCAGGGAATTAATCAGCAAACATTTCACAGATTAAATGAAACATTCAGTTTTTAATTTTATTTTTAGATGTATATAAATGCTCTCGATAATGAAATTTTTTTCGGTTTATAAATATATTTCAAAAAATTACGGTTTAAATTTCTTTGGTCTTATAGATTCATATTCTGTAAAGTATTTTTAATATTTCAACTTCTAAATCAATAAATAAACATTTCTATCTTCTGCAATCAAATATGGCTGATTTATTCAGTTTTGAATATTGCAAGTTTAGAACAATCATCATTTTCATAGTCTAAACCAATTATTCTAGAGTAACCCTGATTGGCTTATTTGAGATCTTGATAAAGTGATCTAAAATCGCCAGTTTTTATCGAATAGTTATATTGAAATTTTCATAGATCTATCAGCTTTGATGATTGATTTAGTTCATTGGAGTGCCACTTTTTTATTTTAAGGACATATTGTCTCTAGAATATTTTGTTAAACATGATTCACAGAGCTGATGATATTTGTAAAAATTTAAAAGTCGTAATTCATCAGCATTTTCCCCATCAATCTACTAATTATATATTTCACTTAGACCATTTGGTAAGAGATTTATGTCCCTCCCCCCCAAAAATTAAGAAATTATATGTTGGGCTCCTACTACAGATGATGACTTGTAGATGTTAAGCCATATTTGCCTTAAATAAAACTATTTAATTGGATTAGTAATATATGTATAGTAAAATATTATAGAAATATATGTATAGTAAAATATTATAGTTTTCCATTTATTTTCCACAAATATCATGTTTCATATTTGTTTCATTTTATGCAGACACGTGCGAAAATGAAATTTTTATATGTTTAATTTGGAATGAAAGCTGACTTATTTTTTCTCATTTGAGAACATGATATTGTGTTGGTTAGGAAGTTTTGATGTCTCCTTAATATGCGGGTAAAAAATGTGTTTATATGCTTTTACAAATTTTGCATTGTTAATTATTACGTATGCTTGTTTGAAAGATGCGTTTTTATTTCGCATGATTCATTAAAATGCGGAGATAAATTACAATCATGAAGGCGAATTCTTTGATTTGCGCAATATATCTTCTTCACATGAGTAAAAGTAATATTTAAAACATGTCTTATTGTTTTAAAAATTAAAAAAAAATTCGAATGCAAAAATATTTTACTTTTACTTAATACCAATTTCTTTTTGTTCGTCGTTTCTTTGAAATGACATCATCTTCAAGCTCGATTAAGATTTCTTAATTTTAAATAATTAATATCGCTCTCAGAAGATTATTGTTTGGTACTTTTCTAAAAATTCTTTTTCAGTTTTAACTGTCGCACTTCTGTAATATATTTTTATTTTGTGTTTTTATTTATTTTAATTCATTATTTTATTTATTTTAATTCATCAAGAAAAATTTTCTCTTGCATTTATTGTTTAAAAAGCATCGCATTTCCTATTTATTTCATTTTATATAATCACGTGATATAAATTATATTTTAGTTTTATTTTTGGTCATCAACTTTTTTTAATCAGAAATTCTGAAAATATGATGGCAACATTTTATTAAAAACTGATTTTTTTTTTAAGATCCTCGTGAAGATAAAATTTTATTTTTATTTTGTTTATTTTTATTTTATTGTTGAAAAAAACCCGATTAAATTAAATGTTTAAAAATTCATTAAAAATAAAGTTTTAATTTATGGGTCAAAATATTAGTATCATTGAAAAGCTAATTTTTTGTGCTTTAACATGATGCAAAAATCAATTTTGTGCTGTAATATTTTCGGAAGTTATAGTGAAAAAACGTTAAAATTTGGCTTATTTTTTGATTAAAATTTTAATTAAAAATTTTAAAAAAGTGCTCCGAGGTGCACATTCCCGGCCCCCAAGGTATACATGTACCAAATATGGTAGCTGTAAGTCGAACGGTCTGGGCTGTACACCGCCAACAGACACACACACACACACACACACATTGTGCTTTATTATAAGTAAAGATAAAGATGATCTAGCAAGATTTCTAGAATTCCAATCAATGCTCTAAAATTTAGAATTTTTATAATAAATTATTTGCATTACTCTAAAATGAATTCAATAGCAAAGATTTTTGACAAAACATTTTTCATCGTTTTTTATTTTCATGCATCCAAATGCTTGTTGGAATAAAGTTCATTAAAAATTAGTTTAAATGAAAAAATAAATTAATAGAGACATTGTTACATTAATAACTGGTTAATTTAAACAAAATTAATTTTTGAATATATGCAATATTTAATCACTGAATGATTACATCAATATAAAAATATTATACCTTATTAAAATCTGTATGATTACATCAATAATTTTTAATTAATTTTTCAAGTTAGAAAAATATTTTTATATGATTAATTTTTAGAGAAACAAAAAGATCAAAATATTAATATTTGTCAGTATATTTATTTTAATTAAAAATTATCGATTGTTTTAAAAATATTATACAATGTTAAAATCTGTATGATTACATCAAGAATTTTTACATAACTTTTCAAGTTAGAATGTTATTATATGATCAATTTTTAGAATAAAAAATCAAAATATTAAATTTTTGTCAGCATATTTATTTTAATTTATAATTATCGTTTGATTTATGAATTTATGAATAAAAATTAATGTTGAAAAAGAATGTATAAAGAAATTTAGTAAAAAAGTGTTAATTCATGCATTTGTGTCGGAATGTTTTATTTGTGACCAAAGGAAGGAGGAAAAATCCTTAAAAATCTATGTGTAGAAAAAAGAATGTAATTCTATTGCTGCAACACTTACAAAAAAATAAAAAAAAAGACATTTGAAATGCTAGTAGGTTAAAATGAATTTATTCTATTACACACTTAAAACTTTGCTTCCAATTTTTCATGCATCTTGAAAAGCATCACACCTGTTTGATTCTGCCCCATAGATTTGGCGCAGTTCCGAGCTGCCTTTCGCCAGCTGCAACCGCCAACCTCGAACAGGTGATAGGTTTCTACGGATGGTGCATTTGTTGTGAAGCATCCGTTGCAATCTCCTACATCGCGATGCTTCTGTGGATGCGATATACACGCTGATGGAATTTATTCTATGGCGTCGGATACACTCGGCGATGGGCCTAATCGCCAAGGAAACAAGCGTGGACTATTTTTTTCACTTGAAAAGGTGAGATTTGTCATTTCAAACGATTTTTTTAGACCAGTATTTATTTATGATCAATGATAAAAAATAATTGTACTAAAATTCGAATTTAATTATTTTCACATCACATGTTCTTCGCAGCATCTTTTAAATTAGAAATTTATTATTATTATTTTGTATGCTGGGGAATATATTTTAGAAATTAAATATTGTCCATGCGTTTTACTACAATTGCATATCTGGATTCACAAATAATTCGATAATAAAATGATATGATTATTATGTGAAATTAGAAAAGCATGCTCATGGCTAAAAAATCAGAAAGAAAATTATTTTAAAAATTTTGATATACCGACAGCTTTATTTTCATTCATTAACTAGATGTTTTAATTCATTTAACTAGATAACCTGAACAAAGAAAATACTTGCTATTTTATAGATGAGATGCTGTTTAATCTTAAATTATAAACTTCACTTTTCAGTTTACCTTGTTTGTAAAGTATTAACAGAAAACTCCAAAATTTATTGAAATTCTATATTTCCAATAATATTGAATTCAATAATTATTGATAATAACTACTAATCAACAGATATTAGTTATCAATTTATATAGAAATTAATAGTTAGTCATACTATTATAAAGCCGATTATTCTTTTAACACTTATTATATATTGGAAAAATCAGCTAATTTAAATATTCAATTTATGAAAATTTATATTTTTATTAAAAAATTTTAAAATTAACTAAAAGCATTTAGGATTATTTGATTTACTATTCATTGAAATAGTAAATCATTCCAGAGGAATAGAAAGCCATTAAATATATTGATTTGAAAATTGATTTAACGATGTAATGTTACAATAGAAATTTTTTTAAATATTATTTCGTAACATAAAAAAAATCACCTAGTCAATTTTTAAAGACAACAACACATTTATAATTCATTAATGGATAAAATTAACATATATCTTTAGTATTTGACTTGGCCCTGCGAAATAAAATGATTGAAGATTTTATGCCTCTTAATGGATAAAGAAACTAATTGTAGTTTTTTTTTAAAATTAAAAACAAAATGTATATATATTTAACGCAGCGTGTCACATAAAAGCGAAATATTTATTCCATTATTTTATAATTAATGCAATTAAAACTGATTTTAACATTTCATTCAAAAAAAATAATTAATTTGCCCCCCCCTTTTGTAATATTTCCTCAATGGCCCCCTAAAACTGGGCATTTCGAATAATACCTCATCTTTCATAATGCAAGCTTTTAAGTCGATATTCAATAAGGAAGCATGATAAAAATACATTTTTAAATTGAAATCAGCTGCACATCTGTAATGACACACGCGTTCCCTTGAATTGGAAGGAGGAAACCGTAGTTTTTCCTCCTCCACCACAACATTTACAGAATCTTTTGAAGCTATGGTCATTTGAAAAACCATTGTTCATATGTACTAACTGACCATTCACTTTGTCTGCTGTCGATCAGTAAGTACAAGGCTAAAATTTCCGTTTCAAAACTTTCTAAAAAATATTAGTGTTTTAGTTCATTTCTAACTTATAATTTAGTAGAAAAAAATCTAAATCTGTTTGGTTATCTTTTATCTGACTTATTTAGATCAGAATTTATCTAATTTATATAGATCTGAAAAGATCTAAATCTTTTTGATTATCGTTTTTAAACTAACCCTAACTGTGATCATGAAAAATAACAAAAAATATAAATGTTCTTAATCTGTTCTTGAAGAATCCATTCGTTTTATTAGCTTATTTACCAATAATGAAAATATTTTAAGCCAATTATTTATTAAAAATTAACATTTATTATATTTATTTCATTTAAGTTTTTAACAATAAATTAATTATATAAAACATAAGTTAAGTTACAAAATGTTTTATTACATTAGAATAATTCGGTTATATGAGAAATTGTCAATGTATCGATCCATTTTAAATTCTTTTTTCTTTTTGCGAAAAATTATTCCTTATAAAGTTATTATTTTGGTTTTCAGAATATAATTTTTTCTATTCTAGTTTCAAATTGATAATTTGGTTATTATTTCGTATATAAAAGCATATTTCCAACATATAACTTATATAAATTTGAATCTTACTAAACATTTCCATATAGACGCTTATCTGATTCCAAACAATGTTGAAATTCAATTTAAACTCGGATGGATTCGAAAGTCAAAGAATTAATAAATTTTTAAAGAGGGAATTCTTTATTTCATCTGCTTGTATCATTAAAGAATAAACATATACGTCTTTTATATCAGGTATTTAAATATAAACATCTTTTATATTTAAATACCTGATAAAAGTTTTATTATAAAATAATAGAAAAGGTTATCACCTTACTGGTTAGTTAAAAACAAAGCATTCTTCTTTCGATGGAGAATTTCAAAAGAGAATACGGGCTAAAGGGTAATGATTTCATTATGTGAAATCAAGGTTTAATTTCAAAAAGGTAGCCTCGGATACAAACAGTAGAAACAGAAAATTGAGACAGAAAGATTTTTTTTCATTAGCTTTGCTGCGGGAAAAACATTTCATCATCTGACTCAATTGCTTGATGTTTTAACAAGGTATTGTTCTCCAGTATACAAATAAAGTAAATAATAATTTTCAGTAACATCCCATAAAATTTCCGCTCATCTGCTTCTTTATCCTTTTAAAAATGAAAACGATTTAATTATGGAAGAAATTACATACAACGATTGTATTGAAATTCACCTTGAACTTTAATAAATGAGTTACTACAATTACGATTATCGTTTGAAGGTTTTTGAAATTGAAAAGAGTAAGTTACGTTATTTAAATTATCAATGGAAAAAAATTAACATTGTAAGCCTCTAGTTTATTTTAGAAATATATATTTGATGAAATAAAGTTCGACAATGAACTTTTACTCATAGTTATATATATTTTGGCAGTATCATAATTCATTTCTACTATCGGAATGCTTATGAGAAACTTTAATCGAAAATGAAAAAAGTTTGATAAAAAGATGAGTTTAATTTGTTTTATTTGTAGATTTTTAACATTAAAATCTAACTAATGAATAATTTATTTAAAATTATTTTCGGACATATTTTCTTTTCTTAATTTAAATGTTGAAAATAACAATAAATCAATTTCTTTGTTGAAAATAATGTTTTTAAATGCAAAACTAAACTTTTATTTAATCCTCTAATTTGTATAGCTCCTTATTAAAAATGAAATTGATAACATCTCAGTTAATAATTTTGTTTAATATCGTGAGTTACACAGAAAAGCTTGAATCATTCAAATAAGACCGTAAGAGGGCGTGTCATTGTTTATGATTTCTAGTAACCATGGCAACTTAGTTCTTCATTTCCTGAAATGTGCAAATGCATTGCTAAAGTCCTTAATACAATGATTTCAACTATCATGATTCTTTTCTACATCAACTGCTTGTGCAAAATGAAATACGATATTAATTTTTATTTATGCATTCTCAAATATGAGATGAGTTAAAATTCAATGATTAGTTTACAATTAATACGAATAATTGTCGTATCATATATGTTCGGATGATGTTAATAAAAATTAGAATGTTTAGGATAAAAAAAATCATTTTTATTAAAGAGATTGATAACCACTATTAATAATCACAGTTTTTGAATTGAAGATACTTTTTTGAATAAGCATATTTAAATGTTTCAACATTTTTTTTTAAATCTGAGCCAGTAAATGAGTAATAAAATATTATTATTATTCTTAGATTCATTGCCAAATTTGGAATTACTTTATTACATTTGATAGAATTAAAAAAATTACTTATATTATAAAAGATAAAAATAAAGATTATATTCCTTGCTATTTTTTTTCCTTTCTCTATCGGAAGATTGGCATTGAACTAACAAAATTTTTATTTTATTTCAAACAATCTATTTTTTATATATAGTTTCCGTGATGTTTGAAATTTAATTCTATTTTAATTAATGTGGTACGAATGGGTACCATTTATCGTATATTTTCATAATAGGTTTTATTATAAAATATTTTGTTAAACAAGGATACGTAAACAATGAATCTGAAACTGCACGTTAAAGCTTATTAATTTGCTAACGTTTTTAGGAATTTAAAATAATATCGGTTTTTATTTTTGCATACACGTATATGAAGAATAATTAAAACAATGATATAGATTTTTTTAAAATCAATTCCTATTTAGGTCAACATGCGTGAATTTTCAACACCATTTGGGGCAACGCAAATGCGTGAATTTTCTATGCCAATTGGAGTAATGCAATACAGATTAGAAACTTTTAATTTCCTTTATTCTGTTTTATTTTAATTTAAAAGTACTTCAAAATGAATCCGAAAAATCGAATGACGAACAATATTTAATATTAAATGCATCAAACATTAAGAAAACAAACAGAATCGTTTAAAATAATTGACCGAAAACATGTTAAGCCTAACCGTATTAGCGTGGGAAAAAACAAACCGAAATCTTACTCATTTGGCGGTAAGGAAATGAAGATTTTTGGCGGGAAAATTAAATTAGCTTTTAATTGAATAAATTAGTTAATTAATATTTGAAAAAATATATATATTAGCATCAAGTGTCATCCAATTAAGTTTAAAAAATGAATCAAAATTCTTCTACGATGTGATTTATACCTTTTTAAGAAATGATTGAACAAATATTCCTTTCACTTTTTTTTACCATCAAACCCACTTGTTATTGTGAATACCATCTGCTGGAATGACGGCGCTTTGCAGCTGTTTATAGCTGCGGCGTGGTTGTAGCAAGTTTCGTTTCCTGTGTTCTTCAGGCAGGGGGGCAAATATCTCCAGCTGTTAGCCTAAAAAAATAATAAGAGCTCACTATACTCCAAGAAAATGCTTTTCAATATCAGCATGATATGAGAAAGTTTGGAAATAACTCTGTTAAACAATAAATGATGTAAAGTTGCTTTAGTTTAAAATGTGACAATTGCAGGTAGCCATTTTTATGAACTCGAAGAAGAAAATCGAATCTTTTAAATTTTAGATGTTTATTTATTTTGAAGGTACTTAAAATTAGAAAAATTATTCAATAATTATTTCATTTTCCCTTCATATTCCCAACTCGTAAATTGTCTTGCTGTGTTATTAAATAAAAGTATAGATAATTTTGACTAGATTTTCGTGGTTTAAAAAGTATGCATATGGTTATAGCTTATCAGACAGATAAATTAAAACAACTTTTTTCCATCATCAAATCATAAAATTTATATTTTCTTAATAATAATAAAAAATTTGTTTGCTATGCTTCTAATAAAACTATAGCACGATTCAATATCTGTAAATATATAAAAAGAACAATCTCAAGTTTGTTTAATTCATGTTCAGGCATTAACAGTTGTTAAAAATTGATTTTTATTTTGATTATCACAATTCTTATATTAATTTCTTGCTTTTTTATTTTTTAATTAAAAATCGTTTGCACCAGAATCAAATATTAAAAAAATTATTTTGTCTCTTTAATATTCGTTCTAATAAATGAATAATACGCATTTGTTTATCTCAATACATTTTCGTTTTGCTTCCAAATTAAAAATCTGCCTTGTTTTGTTAAATATATGTGTTGTATTCAAAGAGATTTATCGATTGTTATTAATAACAATCGGCCAAAGTGATTAATCGATTTATCCTACTGACCGATCATTATTAGCACTAATCGTAAGTTTAGATAACAGTTTAATCCCATTAGCTGTCACATATTTATGTCATACATAAGTTCAAATATTAAATTACTTCGGGTACCATTTTTCAATTTTAATTCCACTAGAATAACTGAATTATTACAAAATCATCTTCATATAATTTAAATTTTTAAAGATGTATAAGATTTTAATAGCTTACGGCATATTTGTAAAAAATGCCTTATTCTTTTAAAATTAAGCTTTCTGTTTTCCTCGTTCTTAGAAGATGCCAATAGAAAATACAAAAAAAAACCAATCCCAGGCAATCACGATTTTTTTTTCAATTTTATTTTAATTATTAATTTCCCTGTTTTAACAAAAGTGATAAATAAATAGCGCTAAAAAGAGGTATTTGAAAATCTATAAGGAATTTTAGAGAAAATTTTAATTATAATTAAAAATTTGAAACTGAAATGTATCATAAACATTAGAAGTTAGTCCCATTCTCAAATTGTTACAAAACAACTGATATTTAAAACAAATGTTCTTCAATTTTCCCTGAGTTATTTAAAGCCATATTTTCATCTACACATTCGTATATTCTAATCCAATTATCCTTCGAATCCATCGTAATTATTAACGCATCAACTGCAACAGGAGCCACAAATGAGCTACACCTCTTTGTCCAAGGAGAAAAAGAGTTTCTTTTTTCACAGTAAGCCTAACAGCAAATTAAAGAGGCGATTATTTCTTTTCTCTTGTTGGCAGCAAGTAGGCAACTGGGGATGACGGTCCTCTGCCACCTTACCGACAAGATCAGCAGACCGGTAATGACCGTTATATCAGAGACCACCATCTTTTGTCTTCAAGGTTTCCAACCTGTTTTTCCTCCATCCTTATGAGCTCTTAGCAATTCCACTCAGATTCATCGCGGTATTGTCTTCTCCCTATCATTAAACAACAAGTGGTATCTTTTTCTTTTCTTGTTGCTGTTTTGCTGTGTGCAAGGGGTATGCGTCCGAGGGGTCATACTATGCTGTCTTTGTTGTACTCCACCCATTTCCGTTGACGAGTGTCGTATCTGCCCAATTAAAATGTTTCGTTGCTTGGGAAAGGATCTATTACATAAAGCAATGTCATGCAGAAAATGCATATATTTCCCTTATATATGACGGGTTTTTTTCAATTCCTACTATTAATTCACACTCTTCCTATATACATATATCTTGTTCGAATTTTCAATCATTAATAAAATACTTTTTATTCATCCACTCAAGTTCAAAGTAAATCTTTGTAAACATGTAGTGGATGACATTTGATGTTAATGCAGGGTTTTTCAAACATTAATTCATTCAGTTTTTATTAATTAACTAAAAACTAACTTCTAGCCAAAAGTCTTCATTTTCCCAGCGCCAAATAAGTAACGAATTCAGTTGGTTTCCCCTCCTCCATGCCAATGAGTTTAGGCTTAACATGTTTTCGGCCGATTATTTCAAATGGTTCTGTTTTTATTTTTTAATGTTTGAAGCATTTAAAATCAAACATCGTTAATGAATCGAAACATCGTTAATTTCGGATAATGCAGAACAAAGAAAGTCAAAAATTTCTAATCTATATTGCGTAATCCCAACTGGCGTATGTAATTCCCGCATTCTACGTTACCTCAATTGGCAGTGAATCCACAATTATACTGAAATCATACTAGCATTGAAAATCCAAAGCTAGTATAATTTTTTGATCTATTATTTTTAATAAGTGTAATTGTTAGGTCGGTATAGCTTAGATGGGGAGTTGGATTCACATCCATTTTGGTGCGAGTTCGAACCCTCTAGCCGAAAACTGTCAGTGTGTGTGTTCGCTAAATCTGTCGTGGGCACAAAGTCCTCCACGTCGAGAGTAATACCCCTGGGGGGTACTGGGTCAGAGGTAATCGTTCTCTATTCCAGATTTAACTTACCATCTGTGGATGAATGAAGTCCTCTCCGTAAAAAGAATTTGTGACGTGTGTGAGCTAGAAGTCAGATTTCTGCCTTTGGGTGCTCGGTAGTTCATACTTTCAGAAGCTACTGCACCCCTCCTTCCGTTGTAAAGCGGAACATGAAGACTAAATTTGTAATTATTTAATAAAAAGTAACTAAAATAAAAATTTTTTTTTGATGACCTTAGTAGGAATTGACTTAATTTTTTAAAAATATATTTCTTGTTTTGCATGATTTTGTCATATAATAAAGGGAGGTGTATATTCATTTGGAATTATGTATCTTTTCTTTGACCGATTTTTTTGACAAATTTTGACACTAATATAGAGTTTTGATGTAAAGATTATGTGCTAGACCTTGAGCATTTAATTCAATTCCTTTTTTTTTTATCTCTCGCATGAATAGTACAGAAAAAGTACAATAATCATTAAAAAAAATCGAACTGGATATTTGGATGAATCTCCATGGTTCAAAAAACTCATTTTTGGAAAATGTTTGTCTATTTGTCTGTGACAAAAATAACACAAAAATGCTTTGATCCGGACGGGTGGAATTTAGTATATGGTCTTTCAACCAAATTTGCAGACTTCTATTAAATTTTAAGAGTAATCCGCTTAGATAAAATCTGTCTGTCCAGCTGTTCAAATATAATTTTAGAAGAAAAATTCAAAACGAAGAAGTAAAGAGATTAAATTACTGAAATCCAGGAACATTTGATTGCAATCCATTTACTTCATTACCGAGTGGCAAGAATGCCAGTTGCATCGGAAAGCTGCTTCTATTATGCAGGTTTTAAATGTAATAAAGTTTATAGAAAAAAGTCCCTCCCCCAAAAGTGTACTGAGTCGAAAATGGAAAGAGGGCAGGAGGGGTGGGTGGGACTACAAGGGTTCATTTTCAGAGAAATTAAGCAAAAGAAAAGAATACATTAGATAACTGTATGCTTTATGGTGTATCGTTTCCCTTCAATAATTCACAAAGAGTTGCTTTCAGTCTTATTTCTTCTTTTCTTTTCTTATCTTTTTTTTTTTTTTTGCAGAGTGATTTTAAAATTTGACTTATTCTTAAAATCTGCAAACGACGATTTCAGTAGACAATAATATCATACAGAAAAAGAAAGAAAGAGTTATATTAGAGCATAGTATTATCTTATAGTAAATCTAGTAGTACCTGCTCGTCGTTGTCTGTGGCGTAGTATCCAAGAAGAAGAATTAGCTTTAAACTTCAGTCTAGTCGCCACCCGATATGACATGGGAACGTTATGCAACATCAAACAAACATAAAAATATGTTTAGAAATTATCAGAGATGGCTGAAAGACTATTATTTATAGCACACAATCAGTAATATTTAGATTGTTAACAAAGGTAAAAATAAGATATGTCCATAGACAAAACACAGGTGATCATTTCACTTCTCGGGAGATTCATTCTGTCTCTGCAATTCAGTTGCAGTGTGATTTAAAGAAAGATGATTATTTCGCTCATCAAATGACTCTCCTTCCCTAAGTGTGGACATTATTTATTTATTTGATTCTCACTAACTGTCTTTCGGCGGATGTCGAATTTCATTTTTTTGTTCGCACAATGAGTTTTCAATCGCTGTTTAAAATCAGACGTAAACAAAGAAATGTATCACATATACATACCACAGCTCTCAAAATTTCTACAAGCGCAGTTTGTGGTTTTTACGCATGAGCGTATAAGTTAAAATCTCAGTTATAAAATTCCCCTTTTTATTTTGATATGACTTTCCCCAATAAAACTAAAACCTTCCCAAATAAATGCTCTACAAAATGGTATAAATATCTCCAATATCCATTGTATTCCGACATACAGACGCCTTCAGAAGACTTCATTTTATACTATGTATAGAAGTATTAAAAGTATGACTTTTTAAAGTTAGATTTGGTGAGTGGCAGATTTAAATATTTTATGGTCCCAGGAAATATACAGTATGGGGATCTTCTATTAGTAACTGTCAACTGAACTTTCAGCATATTTTGAACATAAATAATATTATTATGGTTTATTTTATCTAATATTAATAATTTTACTAAATGCAATTATAAAACTTAATCATAGTCTTTTGTTAATTAATTATTTCTTCACTTGCAAATAAAAAGTTAGTTATTATTATATAATTATTTATTTAGTAATTACTAGCCGCCTTTGGTGACCAGTTGGTTCACCAGTATTAATGCCGATTAAAGGGTTCAATCAATTTTATATAACTTGGTCTCATAAAAAGTTTTTCAGCAAAATATTTTTAAACTTCAAATTTCGATAGTCATATAATTCACTTATATTATTATGTAGCAGTCCTGATCTTTGAACTCCGCATTTCTCTCTGATTTTCTATCAGAGCTCGTAAAATTCAGTTTTAATTTAAAGTGGAAATGATTGAAGTGCACTTCATATAAAGAAATTTTTACTCAATTCAAGCATGCCTTTAAATAAAACTAAGAACTGAAAGCATAATAGTCCGACATTGAAGTTTTATGTTCAATACAGAAATTGAAACATAATAATTTTTTTTATAATTTATAAGATCTCAAGGAATTATTCAGCAAAAATTTCACAGGTTAATTGAAACCTTCAGTTTTAAATTTTATTTTTAGATGAATATAAATGCTCTCAAAACAACATTCTTTTTATGCTTATAAACATATGTAAAAAAATTATGGTTTAAATTCCTTTGGTCTTATAGATTCATATTTGTAAAATATTCTTAATATTTCAACTTGTAAATAAATAAATAAGCTTTTCTATCTTCTTCAAATCTGGCTGATTTCTTCAGTTCTGAATATTGCAAGTTTAGAACAATCATCATTTTCATAATCTAGACCAATTATTCTAGAGTAACTCTGATTGGCTTCTTTGATATCTTGATAAAGTGATCAAAAATCGCCAGTTTTTATCGAATATTTATATTGAAATTTTCATAGATCGATCAGCTTTGATGCTTGATTTAGTTCAATGGAGTACCACTTTTTTTATTTTAAGAACTTATTGTCTCAAGAATATTTTGTTAAATATGATTCACAGAGTAGATGATGTACGTAAAAATTTAATTCATCGGCATTTTCCCCCTCAGTCTACAATTTATATATTTCAATTAGACCATTTGATAAGAGATTTATGTCTCTCCCAAAAAAATTAAGAAATTAGATGGTGGGCTCCGATTACAGAAGATGCCTTGTAGATGTTAAGTCATACTTACCTTAAATAAAACTGTTTAATTTGTTTAGTAATATATGTATAGTAAAATATCAGAGAAAACGTTTCATTTATTTTCCAAAAATATCATGTTTCATATTTGTTTCATTTTATACAGACACGTGCCGAAAATGACATTTTTATATGTTTAATTTGGAATGATAGTTGATTTATTTTTTCTCATTTGAGAATACGATATTGTTTAGGTTAGAAAGTTTTGATGTCTCCGAAATATGCGGGTAAAAATAGTTTTATATAATTTTAAAAATTTTGCATTTTAAATTATTACGTATGCTTGTTTGAAAGAAGATGCGTTTTCAGATAGCTGACCTACTTTTACCAGTATAGCTTTAATATTACGTATGCTTCGTTGAAAGCAGTTGCGTTTTTATTTCGCATGATTCATTGAAATGCGGAGATAAATTACAATCACGAAGGCGAATTCTTTGATTTGCACAAAATATCTTCTTCACAAAAGTAAAAGTAACAATTCAAAACATGCCTTATTGTCATAAAAATTGAAAAAACAACACGAATTCAAAAAATATTTTATTTCTACTTAATATCAATTGCTTTTTGTTCGTCGTTTCTTTGAAATGACGTCATTTTTAAAGTTCGTTTAAGATTTCTCGCTTTTAAATAATTAATCTCGCTCTCAGAAGATTATCGTTTGGTGCTTTTCTAAAAATTCTTTTTCAGTTTTAACTGTCGCACTTTTGTAATATATTTTTACTTTGTATTTTTATTTACTTTAATTCTTTAAATGAATTAATAATTTTGATATTGCAATCGATCAAGAAAAATTTACTCTTGCATTTATTGCTTAAAAAATATCACATTTCCTATTTGTTTCATTTCATATAATCACGCGATGAAAATTATATTTTTCTGTTTTATTTTTGTTAGTAATTTATTTTTTTAAAAATAAGAACTTCTGAAAATGTGATGGCAACATTTTATTAAAAGCTGATTTTTTTGAGATCCTCGAGAAGATAAAATTTTATTTTTATTTTATTTTTGTGAAATAAATTGTTAAAAAAACAATTAAATTACATGTTTAAAAATTCATTAAAAATAAAGTTTTAATTTATGGGTCAAAACATTAGTATCATTGAAAAGCTAATTTTTTGAGCTTTAACATGATGCAAAAATTGATTTTGTTCTGTAATATTTTCAGAACTTATAGCGAAAAAACGTCAAAATTTGGCTTATTTTTTAATTAATTAAAATTTTAATTAAAATTCAAAAAAGGGCTCCGAGGTGCACATTCCCGGCACCCAAGGTATACATTTACCAAATTTGGTAGTTGTAGGTTGAACGGTCTGGCCTGTACATCGCCAACAGACACACACACACACACACACATCTTGCTTTATTATAAGTAATAATAATAAAGATTATAATCCTTAGTAATTATATTTATGAAAACAATGTATCACAATAATACTCATAGTCTATCATAATAATGAATCTCAACCTAACAGAGTATTAACATCATTATTATGCATCCTATGTTAAGTGGCATATAAGTAATTAAATGAATAATTAATATTCTCATACATTTAAAACAATTATTTAATTATATTTTAATTGGTTTAATAACTCTGTAAACACATATTATATTCTAAGTATTTATAACCCATAGTTACATAATTATTCTGTTACAGATTTATTTATTTATTTTGTGTTGAGATTAATAAAGTTTGACTCAATTTGCCTGCACCCCCGTTTCTCCAGTCAAGAGATTCTTATATTACCTAACCGATAATCAACCCTTTAGTTAAGTAAAACTAAACCCCGCATGGTATTATTTCTCGTCGGTGAAATTTTATGCTAAAAATGAATGTCTATAGCTCAGATGTTTCTATATTTTTATAATTCTCGGTATAAAAGATGATATCGTTTAAAGATATTTTAAGTAATATAAAATTTTTTGCTGGGAATGTAGGCTTAATATCACGGAATAAAATGTAACTTAATATTATTTTATGTAAACCTTTATTAAATAGTGCAACGCCCGGTGTGTTCTTCTAATTTGCACGCGTTGCAAGGGGAAGAGGGGGAGGGAGGTGTAGTCCGAGTGATCGTACCGCGGTGTTTCTTTGCACTCCACCCATTTCCGTATCGCCCCAATTAAAAACCGTCATTGTTTAGAAGAGGATCTGGTACATAAAGCAATGTCAGTTTTGAAAAAGAGAGATTACGTCGCTGTTATATCGTAAGAGCCCATTAAAAAATATTGAATCATCTTTACGATAAAGAGACGAGGTGAATTGTTTCTTCTTCTGACACGTTGAAGTAAGAAAAAAAAATGAAAAGAAATATTAATGATTAACATTCTATCAAAAGTTATGTATGTATAATATCTACATATTATCTAAATATAGAGACATAAGTTACGGTAAATATGGTTGATCTGTTAGCTATGTTTAATTAAATGTTTCTTTAAATTAAATTTCGATGGATTAATTTCAGTTGTTATAGCTCTTACTATGAAAACGAGTATTAATAAATAAAATAAATAAGTAAATAAAACAAACAAACAAACAAATAAAATAAATGAATGAATAAAAGGAATGTAAGCAAAGTATCCTTTCTGATATTGCCCTTGAAGCTGAGTAGGGCTATAATTTTGAAATTTCATTAATTTCATTAATTTATATTTTTCTGTTTTCTTAAATTTATTTCGAACAAACAGCTAATTGTTCTTAAAAAAATTTGTTATCGTCACACTGAATATGAAGTTAAGAATAAAATATTCGTAAATGATTAGTCACTAATAAATATTTAATGGAGTATATATTTTGATGTGCGAACAGAATGCACGGTGTTTTTATTGTTTATTTTGAAGACGAAATAACATAAACAAATTGTATTAATTTTTTATTAATCAATCATTTTAACGTGCATTCCAAAGCTCATTTTTAAGCATTTTGTTTTACGTTTAATTAAACACATTCTTGGTTTTGTTAAGAATCAGAATTTTTTTTCACGTCGAGGCTTTATTATTGAGAAAACTCCATACGATTAGAAGGATATTATCAAAAATAGAAGAATAATTGGAGAAACTTTTAGTATTTTAAAATGGTGATTAAATTGGTTCTTTAATTTTAAATTTAGAATTTTTTAAAAATAAATTATGTTTATAAATAATTTTAGGCGATAGAATAATTAATTGCTCACGTAAATTTTATAAATTTTTTCAAATGAATACCTTTATTTAAAGAAATACATTATTATTCACATAATAAATAAATAATATAAAAAAGTTAAGTAAATTCTTACTTAGGTCAACAGAGAAAAACTTTAATTTGGTTACTTTTCATTGAATAATTACAATTAACATAAATAATTGACCAAAAAATTATACCAGGACACAACAAAATGAAGTTCGTATCCGTTGAAAATAATAAAAACTCACTCAATGTTGAATTTTCAACGCCAATTGAGGCAACAGAAATGCGTGAATTTTCTGCGCCACTTGGAGTAACACAATATAGATTAGAAATTCTTAATTTTCTTTATTCTGTATAAATTTAATTCGAAAGTACTTCAAAATGAATTCGAAAAAAACTGATTTATTAATAATGTTTAATTTTAAATGTCTCAAATATTAAGAGAATACACAGAACCGTTTGAAATAATCTGCCGAGAACATGTTAAACCTAACCTCATTACCATGGGGAAAAAACAAAACAAATTCGTTTCATATTTGGCGGTGGGGAAATGAAGATTTTTGGCTACAAAATTAAATTTTAATTAATTAATAAAAAATTAATGAATTAATATACGAAAAAACCGTATTAACACCAAGTGTCATCTACTACAAATTTTTAAAAAATGATTTTGAATTTGATTGGATGAATAAAAAGTATTTTATTAACGTTAGAAAATTTTTTCAAGATATATAAATATATATAAAGAGAGTGCGGACTAATCGTAGGAATTGAAAAGTAAAAGGAAAGTTGTTGAAACTTTTAATGTTTTACGATGGTGATTAAATTGGTGCTTTAATTTTAAGCTTAGATTTTTCTTAAAATTTATGTTTTATCACGCGAGTGCATAATTAACCGTTCACATAACTTTTTCAACAAAATTTTTCAAATACGTACTCTTATTTAGAGATATGCTTTATTATCCATATCATAAAAAATAAAAGATTAAAATAACATCCGCTACGCATATTTCCATGTATCCATGTCAGAACATCATTTCTTGAATGACCAAGCACTACGTGTTCGCGCAAGTTAAATTATATATTTTTTCCTTTTAATAGTTTCATTGAATGAGTCACTTTAGTATTGCAAACGATCCAAAAGACTTTGTCTCGCATTAATTGTTAAAAAAAATATCATTTTCTATTTATTTCATTTCACATAATCACGTGCAAAAAATGACAATTTTCTAGGTTTTATTTACTGTAGTCATTCACGTATTTTTTTAAAAAGCAGAGCTTTTGTAAATGCAATGACAACGCGTTATTAAAAGCTAATTTTTTTTTAGATGCTCACGCAGATAGTAAAATGTTTATTTTTCGCTTACGGATTTTTGTTGACACTAAAAACCTCATCCCCAAAACAACATCATGTTCTGACATGATAATAAAAGGAATATTTCCTTGAAGTTCTTAGTTTCTAATATTTTAGTGTAAAATCAATCTTGGGGGGGATGCAGTAATCGTAATCGAAATGAAGGTTTTATTGCATTTCCATTATATCTGCCTTTCTGTCTATGGGTACGAAAACTCAAAAACGATTTGAGCTAAATGAAATTCGATATATGGACTTGGCATCCAACCTATAGATGACTTTCAAGATTTTAACGAAATGTGTTCACAGTATTTATCTACCCGTGTGTATGTAGGCAAGATAACTATGAAACTCATATAACTGTATGGATAACACACTACTATAGCATGTAAAATGTCGATCAATATCAAATTTTGAGCCACGAGTTGTCCGTCTGTAAGTCTGTATGTTCTCCCTTATGTAGATGAGATTACTTCAAAACTCATTAAGCTAAATGGATATAAATAGGTATGGATCTTTATGCCAATACTTATAATTTTTCACGCGTTCTGAAAAAAATTCGTAAAAAGAAGATTTACTATTCTGTTTATATGCCTGCGGGCATGTAATAATTATAACTCAACAACACAGCCTGTAAATGAGATATATGAATATTTCCTTTTACAGGCATTGCGTACATGTTGCCAATTTTAAATATAAAAAAGGTTGATTGTATGCCTAGTTGTCTTTTGGGCAAAACGCATTTAATTATGTACATTATATTTGATTCGTTGTCTTGATTCCACAATTGAGATCTGTGATAAGAGTCGGAGCCAATCAATCGAAGAAAAAAATGATTGAATGCGTATTTAATATTCTTCTTTCTCTGCTACGAAGTTAAATACAACATGAATCATATAATGTATGCAAAAGTGATAATATTCAAATAACTGATACACGATAACTGATTTTGCCCAAATAAATAAATGAAAAAAAAATCGAATGAAAAAATTCGAAACTGAATAGTTGCTCTGTTTTTTTTAAAGAGGTAGGTCTGCACTTTAAAAAACTTTAAGCATGGGAAATAATTTAGCAGATACATTCATTATCTTATTACTTTGAAAAGCAATGGCAGATTTTCGACTAAGCCGCTAGATTGCCAAAGCCACAAGTATGTCGATTAAAAAAAATGTTATAGGCCTAATTGTTAAGTCGTAAAATATTAAAATAACATTGCACATCTACATCCAAGTGTTAGAATTTTAAATAAATTTAATCGATAATTTATTTATGATATATTGAAAGGTTAGTTAATTATCTAATGGGCTACTTAACATTCCAATAAGCAGAATTTTGTAAAATAAATATTTTTTAAAGGTATATTTGTTTGAATTTAATTAATTTATGTTAACGATGTGTTTTGAAAACAACACCATTTGGGACAGATCTGGTAATTTTGAACTGCAGTTGGATAATGAGCTGAAAACCCCTCTCTCTGTCGATAATGAGCTCACCCCCTATGTCACCTCCCAGCACCCTGCTGCCCCCTCCTGAAGAATAACAGGGGAATATTTGACCCAAGATATCAGATTGAACTTGTATCCGATCAACATAAAAGACATACCTTTAGAGGGGGGGACAGATTCCAAGCATGGGGCCCAGCGTCCCTGAAGCCAGTAGGTCACAGGGACACATATATTTATTTAAAGTAATTTACCGTGAAAAATTGAATGCTTTTACTTGTAAGTAAAGCATTAATCAATTATTATATTTAATTTTTCAAGGACTTATTACTTTACTCTGTTTCTCCGTGACAAACATATCATAAATTAAATAAATAAAAAGATTAAAATGAAATCTGATATGCATATTTCAATGTATCATGTCAGAACATCAATTCTTGAACGATCAAGCATCATGTGCTAGTGCAATTTAAATTATATTTTTATTCATTTTAATGGTTTCATCGAATGAGTCGCTTTGGCATTGCGAGCGATCCAAACAAACTTGTCTCGCATTGATTATTAAAAAAAAATATCTTATTTTCTATTTATTTAATTTTATATACTCACCCGCTCAAAATAACATTTTTCTAGGTTTTATTTTCTGTAGTTGTTAACTTATTTCTTTTGAAATCAGAGCTTTTGTAAATGGGACGGCAACGTGTTAGTAGAAGCTGGTTTTTTGAGATGCTCGTGCAGATAATAAACTTTTTATTTTTCACCTACGGATTCTTGTTGAAGCCAGAAAACCTAATTCTCAAAACTATATCATGTTCTGACATGATAAAAAATATAAATATTTTTACACCGTTTCCTAAAATAAAAGAGTTGAAGTTAAAAAAAGTATTAAAAAGTTGATTAAGCTTATGCTTAAAAATTGATTAACTAAAAATTATGATTAATTTTTCAAGTTGTTGTGTTCCCCTTTACAAAGGAAGGAGAGGTGCTGTAGACTATGAGGTTATGGACCCCTGAGTACCCGAAGTCTGAAGTCTGACTTCTAGCTCACATACGTCACAAACCCTTTTTACGGGGGCGGACTTCAATCATGTATTTCATTCACAGTTCATAATTTAGATCTGAAACAGCGAACGATCCCCTCTGACCCAGTACTCTCAGTGGTATTACTCTTGACATGGAGGACTTTGTGATTAGGGCAAATTTAACGTGCGCCAGTCACCACACACACGGGAAGTCTTCGGCAGTTGGAGTTCGAACTCACAACCTAAGGAACTAGAGCCCATCGCCCTACCAATCGAGCTATCCCGAAATACTTTATTAATTCAGTCACTTTTATTCTATGATATACATACGCAAAAAATTAAATAAATACAAAGATTAAAATGCAATCTGCTATGCATATTTCAATGTATCATGTCAGAACATCATTTCTTGAACGGCCAAGCACCACGTGCTCGTGTGATTTAAATTATATTTTTATTCATTTTAATTGTCTCGTTGAATGAGTCACTTTAGTATTGCAAACGAGCCAAAAGACTTGGTCTCGAATTTATTGTTTGAAAAAATATCACATTTCCTATTTATTTCAATTCATATAATCACGTGTTCATAATGACATTTTTCTATGTTTTATTTGCGGTAGTCATTCACTTTTTTTTTTAAATCAGAGCTTTTGTAAATGAAATGGCAACGTGTTATTGAAAGCCGATTCTTTCAGATGCTCGTGCAGATAATAAAATTTCAATTTTTCGCCTAAGGATTTTTGTCTACCTCATTCCCGAAATAACATCATGTTCTGACATGATAAAAAACTCAAATAATTTCTCGCAATTTCTAAAATAAAAAAAAATCAATTAATTATTGAACAGTTGATTAGACTTACACTTTATTGAAATGTGAAATCAAATCAACTAATTATGAAAAATACCACATAATGTGTAATACTTAACACACAAGTCACTATTTAAGCAGAATGATAGACGTTTATATTCGATTCCAACTTGCCCATAGACCCCCATCAACTTCCTAACAGGTGGCAGACCAGGCAGATGAGAATCGCGTGCACCGGTGCTGTTGGCCCTCTTCTGCTTAAGAGGAAGCAATTAAACCATCCACCTCGAGAAGAAGAAAGCTCGCGTCCCGAGTTAGCGGCGAAAGTTGCCCATAACGGGGCATGGGAAAGACGCTTCCTCGGGGACGTGATCGTCCACCAGACAATGTCCTCGCATTCCGCGAGATGATGAAGAGCCGATTTTAATTTTAATACATGCGTGAGGGGACACGATAAATTTTAAAATATGAAGTAGCGGAGAGTGGTCCTGCTTTGTTTCACAGTACGAACTTCCAGGTGCGCAGAAGGATTAATGATGTTTTGAATGATGTTTTGAAGGATTAATGATGTTTTGAAACGGAAGTTGGGTGTATTTTCGTATGTAGAACTCAGTGTAATGAGAGATCGGTAGTCAGACTGTTCACTAAATAAAAACCATCAGTCTGAAAAAGGCATTGTTTCAGATGCGCTAAATATTTAGAAAAGCGACGGGAGTGGTCTTTCTAAAGCATTCTCGCATATGCTCTAATAAAGTTGTAATACCAGAAAATGTCTTACATGGCATAAAATAATTACGAAATTTTTTAATAATATGTTTCGTGAATTTAGCATTTTCACTTAATCTTTTTTTAATCATCTTTGGCGAATTATTTGGCGGTTAATCCTTGGCATATGGTTAATAATAGCCAAAAATCGTAATTGTGTTTTAAACTCGTTTTCGCAGCCAATTCAAACAAAAATATGAATCAAAACCACAATTGTAATCACAAAATCTTATACCAAATTAGGTAATTTAAATCTTTGTGATTTTGAAATATCAAGTTAATGTTTCTGAAAGTAAAAGCCAGACAGACGGTCAATATCTCTTTGGATTTGGCCCAAGCATTGACAGGTTTTTACACTGTACGTGTTAAATCTGTATACCCAATTTTATCTATCTAGCTCTCTAATTTTTATATTCATTTTCTTAACCTATATTCGAATAATCAGATAGACAAACATTTTCTGGATATTTTTTTTACTAAAAATTTGTTAGAAATCTGCAAATTTGGTTCAAAGACTGCATACCAAATCCATTGCGATAATTTAAATTATTTTTCATTCGAAAAATTATTTTTGTTTCTTTTGTACATGGAAAACTGAATAGAAAAATGATATTTAATCACATGATATTTAACTAACAAAATTTCCAATAATCTAAGAACTTCTTGTCAATTAATTGAGTCATTCTTGGGGTAACCTGTTTCGAAAATTCTTTCAAAATACCTTTGATATATTTTTTTCTATTTTCAACGATCACTTTAAGTTCCTCTTTGATCATGTAAATTTTACAATTCTGTTAATTTCACATACCAAAATGTTCCATAAATTTTCCATTGGGTTCAGATCAAAGCTTTTTAATGACAACTCTAGAAGTTGAATTTTATTAGCTTGATACCAGGAATTGGTAGAGCTTGAATTGTGTATGGATACATTTTCTTGCTGGAATGCACACCCTCCCTATGTTATCAGATGCGACCTTTGCTGTAAATTTCCTGCAAGGATTCCTTGGAAATTTTCTGAAATAGTTTTTACTTCCAAATAAGCAGCCTATGCTGTTCCCTCATCATCATAATGTCGTTTCGAACAAATGGATGGTTCCTTCAGGGTATTATGGCAATACCATCTAAATCCATCTGATCAGTCAAAGTTGATTTTTTCCTACAGAAAGAAAACATCTTACTGATTATTTACAAAAAAATGTGTTTTTTTGACGAATTTTACATTTTATTTTCTGTCTCCTAATTAGAGGTGGTTCAAGTTTCATTTTCATAAATTTTACGCTTTGACCTTTGATAGAGTATTAAATACAGCTCAGATGGTACATGGTAACTCAAAATTCTTCCTAATTTGTAAAGAATAAAGATTTTTATGAGATGTTCTTCTAATGATGGCTTTCGTTTAAACGAAATGAATGCAAATGGACTTCATGTTCTCTTCAAATTTACAGCATTAATACTACTTAATTAAAAATTATTTTCCATGGTCTTAACTTTGCTTAATCTTATAGATATTTGCTCGAAAATTTAAATCGCATTCTTTAACACTAAGGATCTTACTTTGTTCAATCAATGTTAATTGTTTGCCTTTTTACATTTTTACAAAAATAACAATTTTGACTAGGATAAAAGGAAATTAAGAGCGTCAGTTGAGTAACAACTTTCCAGTGAAATAAAGTAATATACTGAAAGCACAGGAAGTTATTGCATCGTACATTGAGAAGCAATTCCCTAATAAGGCAGTAGCTAAGCAGATAATGCTGCTTCTCAATGTCCCTAAATTTTAAAATGTTACCACAGATTAATGTCTTTAGACAATTGTCTTGAGAAAAAAGTATTTATACATGGTATAAAATGAAATCTCCTGAAAGTTTCTGTACTTTGGAATCAGAAAAACTCGAGAAATAGTAAACAAATATTGGAAATATTTATACCATTTTGTGGAGCATTTATTGAGGAATGTTTTTAGTACCTTAAAGTCACATCGAAAAAAAGGAAAGTTTTATAATTGCGATTTTAACTTATCCATGCATGCGCGGAAACCTCAAATTGCGCATGAGCTAATAGCAAGAGTTTTGCTATGTATATGTGATACATTTCTTTGTTTACCTCTGATATTAAACAGCGATATAAATCGTATTATGCCGAAAAGAAGGAAATCCAACCTCGAAATGATCGTATGTGTTTTATCTTCTTGATATACCATATTATTATCCTTGTAAGAGTCTAAATATTTCTGAATGTGTGCTGCAAAAAATGTTTTGTAGCTATTTTTGATCATTTCTAAACATATTTTAAAGTTTGTTTGATGTTGAGTAACCTGCTCGTGCCACATCGGGTGGAGGCTAGACTTTTGTTAAAGCTAATTTATCTTTTTTGGATGCAATTTTGGATGCTATAGTTTTATAAATAAATATATTATTATAAATTTATTTGAGTATATATTTTTGGGATCATTGTTATAGGGATGCCTATTAAAATATTATTTCTTTTTAACGAGTGTTTCGCATTACCAAGGATTCGATTCAACAACGAATTATGCTTGTTAAACGAGGTTTCACTGTATATAATACGCTTTGGTAAAGTGCAAACGCATTCATTGCATCATTTTCTGAAAGAAAGGCGATGAAAAGTTACCAATATAATTAACACAAGCATGAAATCCTTTTCAAACTGCTTAGTACATAACTATCAAGAGTTTCCAAACACTTTTTTTTAAAAAAATCAGGAAATAAAAGAAATGATCCTCTCATTTGACTTGCTGACAATTTTCACCTCAGTCACCACTCCATTGAAGGGATCAGACGGCAGTTGATTTCGTCGCAATCACTTGAAACTGCGTTTTAAAAACACAGTTTGGGGCTTTTTCCTGGTAATTCTGGATTAAGTGCTTTGTAGAACTTTGAACGGAACCACCGAAGGTCATTGGAACAACAGTCGTAAAAAAAATAAAGCTTCGGCGTTATTCATTCATTCAGCACTCCTGCAAATGAATGGCGGTGTTTTTGCAATAGAAATCCGAACGGAGTGCCACGACGGGATCAAAAAAGGACATCACGTAACTGTGACTGCTGTTCAGATACATTTCTATGAGACACAGCGGGATTTTCGATATCATCCCACACGCCATATTGCGTGGAATTGTGCAGTTAAAAGAACATTTCCCCACTGTTTTGTAGAATTTTTTATTCTTTTTGGCTTATGTTTTGGGCTTTTGAATCGTCCAGGAATGTGCATCCTGTATCATTTCGATGATTTTTGTTTGTCGTGTTACCGATTAAGACACTTTGAGACATATTAACATTACGAATACTGTTGCACAACTTGGGACAGTTGATTAGAAATATTTAACCCCATTTTTCAAATATTTAATAATCCTATTTAACACTAGAACTTCCGGAATTTCGATTACCCTTAAAAGTCCGCAGGTATCATTTCAAAATCACGATATAAAATATGTAAAATAATTATAATAACTAAATAATTGCGGGACTACTGTTCAACAGGATTTAGTTTTAAGACTTTTTAATATTATTTCATGTAGTGATCATATATTATGACCTTTTATATCATAAAAACTGTAACTACTCACTCTTATGACTTCACCGGAATCTAAATTAGAACAAGCTTAATTAACTTACCACCATCTAATTCATACTCAGAAAAATCTTGCAACAAATTAGCAATTTCATTAGGGCTTACACTTTTTCTATGAACCAGGGTTTCAAGGTATCTGTTATGCACACGGTTCAAAAAACGAATGTTTATTTATTTTATTTATTTATTTATTTTTAAGTGCAGATAAGCAAATGCCGTGTAACAAAACACTTAGACACAACAATTTTAGAATAATCGATGCACTTCCGCTGTGAACCTAATAACAGTGCATTCAAGGTAAAACAAATGGGAGATAGTACTTTGAGAAGTTTGTTTTACTAATGTGATAAATGGCATGTAATTACGTCAGCTATTTTTAATAATAAATTGCATTGGTGTCGAAACGATGCCAGTGGACGTTCTAGATGTATTTAGTTGTAAAATCCCCCCTGATTAACCTTAGAACGACAAAACCTGTTATGCTTAATCACCATGAAAAATGATTAAAAGACACACGAAAATGTTTCAAATTCCCAGCTAAATTGTGGAAAGAAGAACAATCTAAACATGGACTGGTTTCCAATCGCACTTCTTGTTTTTGTGTATTGCCTGTCATCTCGCCACCACTGAACGTAGCAGTATCGACAGGATTTGTTGTGGCTGACTGCAATCTTTAGTATTGTCCATCCTTACATAGACCGATTTATCAAGATGACATTTTATTCGAGATAATTGGCCACAAAGTGGTCAATAACAGTCTATCTTTCTCATCTCCCGATTAAACAAGGAAAAGGCCATCAGTAAAAGACATTCTCTGCGAATTATAAATATTTCATGAAAATCTCGTTTCACAGCAATAGAAAATCCAAAGCATTTTGAAACAGTTGACGAAGAATTCCAATCGACACTGCTGGATGCCCTAGTGTCGAATACGACCAAAAGAAAAATATCGAAAAATTTATTAGCCACGCAATGGGGGAAAATATTTCTGACTTTATTAACAGATATTTCCAGTATACAGAATAACTTTTTTTATAAGATTTTTTTTGGAAAAATACATTTAATACGTACTACATACGTAAACACTGTTACGTTTTTAGCGTTGCGGGTTAGGATTGAATGGACTTTGTTTGAGGACAGCACAAACAAATTTATTTACAGCTATTAACAGGTATATACAGGATGACTTGAAAGAGTAAAACTTCAGAAAACACTTCAGCAATAATCAGTCACTTACAGCGTAAATGCAAGTCTTACGCACAATAAACACGGTTTGCAAAACAGCTATAGTATAGCACAGCAACAGTCAATCACAGCGAGCTCAATAACACAGCGTTAACAGCAAACGCAAAACACAGCTCACTAATAACAAGCGAAAAGCTACAAGTAAGCGAAACGCTTCTCTTCTCAAAGAGCGATCCTCTCAACGCATTCACTCACTGACACCTTTTACGGCAACCCTTCCCTTATATAGCCGAATCCGCGTCGCGAGAAGAAACGCGACGCAGCCAGACTTGTCTCGGGATTACCAGAATATTCCTCCCGCCAAGTCAACTCGGCTGGCGCGGAGCGCTTAGTGACGCGCCGCCAATGTTTTCACCTCTGGCGAGCGTTAGCGTTCGCCCGCTTGTAACAATACGTATAATCAATACATACGTACAATCAATATATACGTATAATCAATACATACATGCAAATACAGTACATACGTACAATCAATATATACGTATAATCAATACAGTACATACGTACAAATACAATACAGACGTACATACGTACAAATACAATACATGCGTACAATCAATACATGCGTACATACGTACAAATACAATATATACGTACCGTTAGATTGAACATAATGTTTAATTTCTGTCAATAATTGATAATTTTTTTCAATATCTGGAAGTTTTTTTTTAATATAAAAATATATATATCGGAAAGGTTTTTTTTTGGTAAAATCTTGTTTATACGGAGAAAATATACAGATGCAAATCACAGATTGATCGCATATGATCACAACATATATAACAATTGATCAATATTTTTCAATCCTACCTCCAAATGAACTGGTCATTTAAATAAATAAAAAAATTATGGATCCATTTAATTTAACATGCCATTTGAATCAATCTGCTATATTACAGCATTCATTTTACAGATGATCTATCATTATTGCTGTTTTAGAACTTACCCTCAGTTTTATCAAGGTGGAATCGGGTCCCAGATGGCGCTATATGACATTTTCAGAATGAAAGAAACAGAAAATGATTCTAATAGTTAGTTCCAAAAAATGTCTTTTTGTGTATAAATCACATATTTTAGAGAAGTTACCTAGACAGATGAAATTGAAATAGCAAAATCTTATTTTATTATAAAATTTTATCAGAAGGATTAGAGTCTTTTCCGAGATTCGCGAAGTAAATAAATATATTTATATACAAGAATTGTTCGTTTAAAGTTCTAAGATTAAAAAATATAATTCATAATTTTCATTTTGAATATGTATTTCTCCTCGACTTAAGATCATCCACACTTACCACTTCAAAAAATAAATTTGAAATTTAAAAACTAATTGTTTCTGATTGTATTACCATGATAAGATTTATATGCTAGAATGCTATTTGTGAAGTACAACATGTTTTATGGAAAAAATACCTTAAAATATCAGATAGTGTGGTCTGTTGGATGAAATTTGGCATGTAGCTTTCTTCTTGAATAGCACGTGTTCACAAAAAATAGTTTAATTCATTGGAACTTTAATTAAAAATTAATCGAAAATTTAGCAATCTTTTCTAAGCAATTGTAAAGCATGTTTTTGCAAAAAATATTTTTATTCCATTTTGAAATTTAAAACAATACTTTTTCGGGAAAATTAATTTTATTATCGTGTTTTTTTATTATTAGTTATTTTTTATTTTTAGTTATTTTTCTCAATTTGATAATAGTTTGAAACGATTTTTAAGCGTATTTTGCAAAGAATATTTATCATTGTTTTCGTTATAACATTTATACATAATGCGTTTGAATAATACTAAATATATATCGTATGTGTCGCTGCTATACGATCAAAACTATTTAAAAATGAAATAAATATGGAGAAATCAAACTTAAAATGCTATATTACTAAGTTTCAAATTAGAGGTCTTATTGAAATTCTTTTAAAAATTATTACTTACAGTAGATAAAATGGATTACACCTTCTACATGTTTCTTATAATACATATCATTTATGTATTGTGAATATTTGGTTCTTTTTTTAAACTTTTATAATCCTTTTGAATGACAATAGTATTGGAAAATGCAAATATAAATTAAGATTAGATATGCCATTCGTTCAGAAATTAAAGAAAATCTGAATTTGTTTTTCACTTTATACTACATAAAATGTATTAATGCATGATGTTTTTGTGTTAAATGTTCTAATTTTTAAAGATTTATATAATTTGTTAGTCAATGTATATTTTGAAAAATTGGAACTCCAATTTTAAAATATTTTAAATGGCCCACATTTATTATTAACTTTACGTTTAGTTTAGTTATATTAAGGTCCCGTTGTAAAGCTACACTAAGGCTTTTTCAGAACTGATCTCGTAATTTTGAACCACGATCAGATGACGAGGACGCAAACCCTCTCCATCCCACACCAAAGGATAGATGTTTGATCCTGGTGTATTTAACGTGCAACAGAACCCCTTACACGACAGTTCCTTGGTTGGATCGGGTTTCGAACCTCAAACCCTACGGCTCAGGAGTCGAGACATTAACAGCAGGCCACCATGACCCCAAATATTTTTATGAATTAAAGAAAAGATTTAATAGTTTTAGAAATTTATCGTTTGAAATTATTTCTGGGATATTTTATTCGTATTTATATATTGATAGATTAGATTGTTTTTAATGGTGTATATTAAAAAAATATGGAAGCATATATATTGTTGCAAAGTATCCGGTGTTTCCGTCTAAATAAATGTAAACTTTTCATTATATAGAGTATCGTAAATGAGAATAATATAAATGCATAAATCACTGATATCTGTATCGAATTATTTTTTAAAAAGTTTAAATCATACTATTATAAAAAAACTAAATAAATAATTTTTTATTAAATAAAAGTGTTAAAATTATGCTATTTACAAGTCTACAAGTACTTCATGCATTACGCAGACGATAAAATGAATTCATTAGTGAAAAAATTGGAAATGATCTAAGAGAAGATTTGCTAATAAATATTTAGAAATATATCATTATTTAATGTAAATAAATCATTATTAGGTGAGGTGACTCTTCTTCTGTTATTGTTCTTTGCTTTCAATAATTTGATCATTAGATCATTTTGCAAAGAAGAAATCGACACTCGAATTGCAGCGATATTATTATTTATTTTTTAAAATTTATTTCTTAATAAATTCGTGCCTGTTGCTAACCTCAATTTACAGTTAAAAATTCATTCAAAAGGTTTCATTTTTTTTTCCAACTAAGATAAAATTTATCATTATTTGAAATGACTCTCGATTTTGAAATCTCAAAAATAAATAATATTTAATTATTCGATGGTTAGTTTATTTTAGAGGTTATTTGATTAGCTTACCCGGAATAATAGCTCTTTTACCGATATTAATCATTTTTTTTTTATAAATATTAAAAAAATCTGTTGCGTCGAGGAAAATTTATTGTGAAATTTTCATCTCGATTGCATTGTTCGATAAAAGCATCTTATTCACTGAAGTTTGGCATTGAAGAAATCTTCACATGAAGGTAGTATATTTATGAATTCAAATGATCACGGCCGTTTTCGAATAGTTTATTGAAGAAGTAGAATCAGTTTGGTTTTCTATGAGTGCGGAAGAAAATTAGATAGGTAAGCTAATTTCCGATGATCGATTTGATCAAGAAAACGTTGTTCTTATAAGAAATGGCGTGTGTGTTTTTCGCTTTTGATAATACATTAATTTATAAATTATTTATTTTTGAAGTGTGTATGAAAAATTGATGCATTTATTTTATTATAGTATTAATACTTTTATCTTATTTAGTATAAGACGTTGTATTTCTGGAGTAATAAAAGATAGAGAATATAAGTTAGTTATTCTTAGCCTAAATTTTGTAGAAAACATATTTGTGTTTGTTGTTTAAATGATTTCAAATATGTGTTTTTGATTCGTTTTTATTATTTTATATTATATGTGATATAAATAATACTATTATATTTAATACTATTTTGAGAATTATTAACTTATTTTTTGTGGATTTACTGAATGTTTTTTTTCTTTTATGTTGACTCATTCTCAAACTTCATTTCTGATTTTTTCCACATTTTTTTAAAAAAATTATATTGAATGTATAATTCTACTTTGGCATTTACGATAATTATAATTTTGGTACTTCTTAATTGTACCAAATTCATAATAATAAATCAACTTTTTTGACTAGCTTCTAACTTTTAAACTTATAAAGCTTACCTAAATCACTAACAATCTAATTATTAAAGTTTACTGTTAGTAATTCTTTCATAATTTTATTTAAATTATCGAATTTCAAACAAAACCATGCTGGTTTTGAATGCTACAGTAAGTTCAACATTTGATATTTTTATGATATTCGTTAATTTGAACGTTTAAGATTATTTAAAGTAAAAACTGGATATGTATATAAAACTGATTTATTCATTAGTTGACTTATAGCAGTGGTAACCATCAAAATAAGCAGGGGATAAATAAAAAGGCGAAAAATAAGTTAATTATTAATTTTAAAGGAATTTCCTTAGAAACATTTTTAAAATCAATAAACCATGTCCATGTAAATAGTATTTTAAGATAATGAATCCTCTTAAAAACCTTTTTTTATTTACGATAGTGTTAATGAAGTCTTGAGAGAACCTTTTTTTGTGGGAAAATTAATTTAATTAAATATAGTACTTTCTGTTATAAAATAATTTTTTCGGAAATGTTAAATGATTAAATATGTTTACATATTCTTATCTCACATTGAAAATTTAATGTTTCAATTTTTCTACAACGAAACCAAATAGAAAATTAATTGTAAGGGTTATTTTATAAATTGTGTTTTATTATCCATTATTTAATTCCTTCACCTTTTTGTTGCTGAAAATTAAAGAAATATTCTTAAAGAGTGATTAATTTGATTTAGAATTTTGATTTCATTCCGATAGTAAAATATTTATTGAAAAAAGCTTGCAATAGAAAGGCCGAGAAATAATTTTGGCTGCCATATGATAGGTAAATCTGCTGTATGAATGACATTTTATTAATTTTAATGCAATTAATCGGTCATTAACAAAAACAAAATAAAGAAACATCAAAATTAATAAGGAATAATTAATTTATATTTATATCTCTATTTTCTTCTTTAATGATTATAAAGATAAATTGCATTTTATTAAAATGTGGGGAAGATTTTGATTTTTTTTTTTGAATTTGTAATCGAACTATACATTTTCAATTGGATAAATAAAATATGTAATTAACTAATTAATAAAATCTCAGTACTGATTTAAATGTTTAATCCACAGTTTTTAATATTATTATAATATAATAATTCTATTGTGTCAGAGTTTTGGCAAAATTACATTAGAAAAAAAATGTTTTTTTAATGAAAATAATATTTAACCTATTTGTACAATATTATACTATTCAAAATTTTTAGAACTGTTACTTTTTTTACTATTAAACATATAACTTTAGTCCGAAAAAAAAATGTCAATTTAATGAATGAAATTAAATTTTGATTATAATTATGAAAACAAATGTTTCCTAATAGTAAAGCTATAAATATATGATTTGATTCTGTTTTACATTTGCTTCCAAATTTGAATTTAATTCTTTTTTTGGTTTGAGTAAATTAGAATTTTTAGGCAGAATTTCAATTTGATGCAAAACTTAATTATTATTGAAAAAAAAAATATTCGAAACATTAGCATTTTCTATGCAAAGACTAGATGATACAGAAGGAGAGGGAAGTGTTTTCTTATTTTGTTCTAAAACAATGACTTTATTCAAATCGACAGGGAAAGGAATTATGTGTATTAAACTAAATCCAAGGTTAGATGTAACGATATATGTGCTTAAAAATTTATATTTCCTTCAGTTTTGAAGGAAAAGCCTGCTGTCTGGATGTAAATGGCTGCACTTTTATTGCGTCAGACGACTTTTAGAGGCTCGGCTCAATAGGTTGTGAAATGCAATGTATGAGTCTTTCTGATCATTTAATTCGCTGAAATTATCCATAAAGACAAGTCTCAGGATTTTATTCCTTTCGTCAGTTTTGTATTCTACATCTTCTATGAGAGATACATCTATTTACCAATTTATTTCGAATAAACAAAGATGTATTACATCGAATGCATTCATATCACACAGCACGTGCTCTCCGCTTGCAGCTGTCCGTTTAAAAACAGAATACAATAGCGGCTGTTTATTTTGTTTTGCATAGAAAATTATTTCGCCAGTAGATTATGTTCCGCATTGAAATCCGCAGTGTACATGAGACTTTGTTTCATAACGAAATTCATGAATATTAACAGGTTTTTTTTTCCTAAACAAGATTTGTGTTCTTTTTTTAAGGCGCACCATAAAAATTTAAACTAGATATATAAATTTAGAAAATATTTCAATTTTTTTTTATTTAAAGAATGTCAAGTTTGAAAATAGTCTACGATGTTCTATTTTGGACCAGTGAATTTAAATATCCTATTTTTATTTCCTTTTTTATTTAATCAAGGGGGATTTAACTGTAACCTCTTATATTGCGTTTCAAAGCATGAAAAAATTATTCTGAAATGGTGCAGTTACAAAATATTTTATGTTATTTTATAGTTTTAATTTAACAAAAATTAATTCGTACTGCAGTTTTTCAATACTTTTTGTTTCATTAATTTATTAGATTTAATTATTTTCCTATATTTTTTACATCTTCAGTACTTTTTAATTTCCTAATTTATTTATATATTTTTCATTAAAACAAATTTCAAAATTAACTAAAAAATCATAGAGTAATTATATTTTCACTTTAAAAATTCATAGTTATGATGATGTAATGTTCAAATAAATATTTCCATTAGACAAAACAGTGATATATACAATTTTCATTAGTTTTATACTAACTTCAAAATAAAAAAATATCATATTCTCCGAGATATAAATTGGATATAAATGGAGCTTGCTTTCCAAGAACTAATTTTTCAAACAGAATGTGTTATTAGCTTAAGAAAAACTTTATATAAGTGCTTGAATGGACTTGTTTGATATTTTCTTTGTTGCTAAATTAAAAGCTTAAAAATTATTTTCTAGAAGATATAAATTTGATTATAAATATTAATAGTAATGATATGAACAAGGGAAATAATCAATGTTTGATTTGTAGAGATCGTGTTACCTGTGCAATCAAATATCCATAGGCAACCTTTTATTGCATAGATAAATTAAATAATTGTTAATGCATTTATTTATAAATGTATTCAGAAATAATCACTTATCTTACAATTAATTATTTTTTCTTAATTCTCTTCCTTACATGCTTTAATTCAGCGATAATTTAATTAATTTTGTTAAATTTAACACCTAATTATTTGTATACTAGACGCCTTTGGAGAACAGTTGGTTCGTTGTGTTGTTTAAAATTTTAATTATTTCTTTCAAAAATCATTTTAATGTATACTAAAGTTCCATTCTTTGTAGCTGACAAATTTCCCTAGCACTAGTTGTAATTAAAGATAATAAATTTCTGAAAATATTTAAATATTATTATTTCTGGAGGGAAAGATAATGGAACAAATTTTCGTGACTTAAATATTTCCAAGAAGTGAATGGAAGATCTACAATAAAATTCAGTCTTTGCTAACATAAAACAATTTAAATAAAAACCAAAAGAAGGGAAAAGATTTATTTATATGCTCATATAAATGATGAATGGGATGATTTATCATACATTTTTATTCATCCTAATAAAATTTTATTTATTAATGTTCTTACTCTTAGCAGTCAAGATTTTAAAATTAACTTAATTTATATCAACCAAATTCAATTCAGTGTTAAAAAAGCTTCATGAAAACAGATCCATTTTCTAAAGTATAATGTTAACTAAGCTTTGTTTTTAATTTTTAATTATAGGCTCAAATAAATTTCACGCTTTATTCAAATTTAATTGCTGTTAGTTTTGTAAGTTTTTCTTCTTTTTTGATATTTACACACAAGAACGTTCTTCACAAACAATGGAATTACGTAAGATAAGATTACACAATTGCTAATCTGTTTTTTGATTATAAGTGCATTCTATAAGTAAAAAAGAAGAATCATTGATGGGGAAATTTTGTGTTCTTCTTAATTGGCTTTCACAAGCTGAAGTGAAAATGTAAATAAAAAAACACATACGAAATGCATGTACTCTCTTCCATTTGTAATATCGAGTTCCTCTAATTTCTAATTGTCGGTTAGACAGATTTCCTTGATTGTATATATATTTTCAAGATTGTTAGAAATCTACAGATTGGTGTTAGTTCCATAAGTCAAATTTTATCCTATTTGTCAAAGCGTTTTAAATTTATCATGCTCACAATCATACATAAGTCCAAAAATGTAATTTCTGAGATCAGGGTGATATAAAACATGGAGATTCGTCAAAGTATGGAGATCGAAATTTTTAGTTATACTCTCTGTAAACTTTTTATTTGAAAAAATAAATACTAATCCAAAATTTATAATAATTGTTGTATTTAATTTTTCAATTTTTTTAATCCATCTGTGTGCTAAATTTGGCCGCAGCATGTCTAATTGTCTGGACATTCTTCATGAATATACTATTTATAACTTCTCTAGCAAAAAGACCGCGATAACCTAGAGGTACGACCTAGGCTTCGGAGCCGGAGGGTTTCAGATTCGAGACCTGATTCCAGCGGAGAACCGTAGTGTAAGCGGGTCTGGTGTACGTTAAATACATCAGGACGAAAAGTCCTCCCGCTGGTGTGGTGCGGAAGTTAAGTGAGGGGGTACCAGTTAAGGCGTCGTCCTCATTATCAGACTGCTGTTCAAAATTACTAGGTCATCCTAAAATAGTCCTAGTGTTGCTCAAAAAGAGAAATGCTAATATAACTTAACAAAACTATCTATACCAACATTTCGGTTAATCCTATATTTGACATAAGTGATAATATCACAGATTGAAAGCCGACATGCTTATGTTTTTAGACAGAAAATAAGTTTTTAAAAATTGAAACAGAGTGTGAAGTTTGCCAAGCAACGCATTGATTTGCTCACCAGGGAATGAAATAAATGCAAAGTTAATTGAATTATCCTTCAAGGTGAAGGCGGCATTATTTCATTTGGTTGTCCAATGGTATCTTCAGCAAATGCTATAATTTCTTTAGCTATCGGTATTCATTTTAGATCCTGGAGAGCAAATTAATGCGTTGCTTTGAAAATTTCACTTTCCTTTTCCCTTTTCAAATATTGATTTGTTATTTATTTTCCCATCGTTCTTTAAATTGAAACATTTTGCGCATTAATTTCTCAAGGTTTTTTTTTTCATATGTTTTTAAGCACTGTTTAGTCTTTACCGGGTTAAACTTCACTTTCTTATTTTCGTTATATTTTTATTTTTACCTTTTATCTTTTACTTGTTAATTATTTTGCATATACCCACATTTATTTAATATTTTTGAAGACAACCATGTCTAAATGGAAGGACTTAACTATTGAAAATGGCTGCAAAATATTGCCTAACTAAAAAAAATCTTATTGAAAATAGAGGCAGTAAAATATACGAAAATGAAATTGGCAATACTGAAAAGTTTATTCTTTGAATTTGAAATTGGTAAAAAAATGATTTTTAGCTATAATGTGTTCCGAATTGAGAAAAGCGTAAAAGCTTCGATTCACTTTTACTTATTAATATTTTGAAAAATTCTTTCTTCGTCACCCTATTACTGAAAATGTAACCACTCGATTAATATGGTTTCTCTGAGTCCAAAAATTTGCTTCGAGAATTTTTTGAACAACGTTAACGCATGTCGCGACATTATCATGCTATAAAAACGCTTCTTATTATCTTACTTCCCAATAGAATCAAACCACGATGCTGTACATCCATATTGTAAGGTATCTAATTATCAGTTTGTCAAAAAATCATTTCTCTCATCTAAAAGATATTTACTGAACTTAATCTGAACCTAATTGAGGCACTTGATGTGGTCACGGAATAAATTCATCTCATTTTTTGGAATCTTACAAGAAGAATGTTCAATCCCAGAATTTTAAATAGGATCTCCCCTAAATTATGAATAAAAAAATTGTACGAAAGTTTATATTATTAATAAAAAAAATTTTTCATTCGATCGAACACCTGCACAGAGGATAATTTATTAACCAACAGCACAAGAATAAATTTAATATAAGTTGCCATTGTATGGTGTATACAATTGCATATTCTGATATAATGACCCCAAAGGTTTGTTCAGGTTTAGATGAACAAAGGTTTGTTCAAGGTTTTAAAACAGTTTAGATAAATTTGTATGTAAATATATGCCATTGGAACTCTCAAATCGAATTAAAAAGTTTCATGCATCAAAGAACTTTTTATCCTTCTTTAAAAGTTTTTTTTCAACCAAAAAAAACTATTTTTTTTTTAGAATCAATGTCGGCTTTACAGAAAGAGAAATGAAATTGCGCTCTTTGTTTGGTTTCTTTTAATTTTTTTACTTCGTCCGTTTGAATCTGGAACTTCTAAATAGTACTTTCTTTTATTGAGTTCCGCTGGTTCAGGAAGAAAGAGAAAGGATCGATCCAGAGAATAGTCAGGCATTTAGTTTATTTATAAGGTTTTATTGTAATTCTAAGGGATTTTTTTTACTGTATTTAGTTTCAAATGTTGGTGGGTAGGATTTATAAAACATAATTTAATCAGAATTATTCATGAATGTTTTCTTAAATGAATTTTATCCTATACAAAGTTATAAAATTGTAAGTTAAATCACTTTTGCTATTGTAAATATCAGGATCGGTAAATAGTGATAATCAAGCAATTAATATCGAATTTTAACAACATTAATTTTAAACAATTAACCGTTTCAACCTTTTGGGAAAATCATATGTAAATTGTATGGGAAAAAATTTAACGTTGACGATTCTACTCGTCAAACACAGAGTATCTGTAATATGAAATTATTCTGTAAAATGAATTGATTTTTAATTTTTATTTCAATAATCGCATTCAATTATTTACTTAAAATAGCATATTTTTTTTTGCACGTGAACGAAAATAAACATAAAAAAATGAAATCTACAATATCAAATTTCAAGTTGTCAAGTAAGAACATTATTATTTTAAAGTTATTATTTGTCTTAACCAGTTGAAACCTTTTTGAAAAAGCAATACTAGTAAAAGCAGGTCAACCTTTTAAAAACGCATCTGCTTTTAAAGAAGCATACATAATAATACAAAGCAATATTGGTAAAAGCAGGTAAAAAATATACGATTAAAAGATGTTAATGAATATTGCCATTTATGCTCATTGCCCACGTGATTTCGAGCTTCAATTATTCAAAAAACCCTAACGAAAACAACATGATGTTCTCACATGATAAAATTAATGTATTATTTTAATTTGTTTGAGATTGGAATTGAGCAAAGAATGGTAAAACGTGTTATAATCTGTTACTGTTCCTTTGATTTCGACTTGGCCTCAAAATATTTGAAACATTTTGAAATTTACGAATATGTTTGAGTTTTTACCAAAATTTTAATTCAAACTGCAAACTGTCACTACTTGTTATTCTGTACGAATAAATTCGTCAGAAAGCAAAATTTGGACTTCTTCAATATTTGATTTAAAAGGTACATTAGAGTTTAATGCTTGATAGCCTATTTATTCCTAATTTAAATTATCACTTATCTTACTCTCATAATATAATTTATTTTGAACATCACTAGGAGTATAATCATTTCTTTGTAAATTAACATTATTATAACTATATTTATCGAGTGTACTATCTGTTTGAAATATGACTATATAATTATATATATTGTGATACCTTTCTAGATAGATAATCTATATGTAGAACTATATCTATCATGTGTAATATCTGTTTGAAAGATGATTGTAATTATCTTGCATCGAATAATTTTACGAACTGTGTTATAAAAAATCTGTTTTAATTAAATCTTCTTAGATTATAATTCAGTAGTCGTCTTTGGCGTTCAGCTAGTTTGCCGAGATATTAGTTACATTTAATTGCAATTAACTTGTAGTGGATGGCATTTCATGTTATACAATTTTTCAATTAATAATTAACTAAACACTAATTTTCTAGCCAAAATTTTTCATTTCTCCATATGCCAAGCAAGTAACGAATTCAGTTTGTTTTTTCCCCACGCCAATGAAGTTAGGCCAATTATTTTAAACTATTCTATTTATTTTCATAATGTTTGAATCATTTGATACTAAACAATGTTAATTAATTCATTTCATTTTGAAGTACTTTCATAATAAAATACTACGAAATAAAGGAAAATTAGAAATTTCTAATCTGTATTGCGTTACCCCAACTGGTGTAGAAAAATCACGCACTTTGCGTTGCCACAATTGGCTTTGAATATTCAATTGGCGTTGAAAATTCAACGCTAATATGATTTTGTAATCAATTAATAATAGTAATTGCCAGAGCGATATCTCCTTGTTGGTATGGCGTTGGATTCGTCTCCCTCTGGCTGCGAATTCGAATCAGCCACCCGAAGATTCTCCATGTGTGTGTGAGACCACCATCACCTTCATAAATTAGAAACGAAAACAGAATAGTAAGCGAATAAATAGCAACAAATGAAAATAATAGTCCAGCAACATATTTATATACATATTTATATTAATTGTAATTATTTATAAACAGTAAATAAAGTAAAAAAATTTCTTTGTTAACCTAATTAGGAATTTATTAAAAAATTTTTTTAATATTATTTGTAATTTTTTAACAATGGAAGAAAGTCACGTGACTAAATATTTGATGAGAAAATAGAGGCTGTTTAAACTTGAGCTTAAAAATTTTATCTGGTGTTGAAAGTATTAAAAAAAATTCCAAAACCTAAGAAAATTTTCCTCGACTATAAAATTGGTAAAATTAAAGAAATAACTTTTTAGATTTTTAAATGGTGTGAAAACCAATTTTGTTAATTCGAAATTTTCGCTAAAAAAACGCCAAATATTTTTCCTAATTTTAAATTAATCAAAATTAAAAAAAGTGCTATATATATGTCTATCAAATTTGATAACTCTTTATCAATCAATACTATAGAGCACTAGCGGGAACAAATCATTTTTATTATTAGTAGAGACTACTATAATGTTTCATATAAATATCAATTTTCTTAATCATTACAATGCAGCAAAATCTTATTAGCAGAGGCAGATTAACTGACCTGGCAGACTAGGCAGCTTCCTAGGGCCTATGGACAGAGGGGGAAGATAAAAAAAATGTTATTGGCATATTTTATTGTAGAAATTATGGATTCTAAAAACTATGAAATGTTAAAATTATAGTATATGTTTGTTTAAATATTTTAAAACTTTATATACGGTTTATTAATTAATTATTGAAATTTGAATCTATTAACTAGCGCTGCATGTATAAGCGATAAAAATAATCAAAATTTTAAAGAATAGCAGGGTTATAAAACTTCGGTGTAAGCTTTTATATTTTTCCTTTTTCTTGCACGAAGTAGAAAGAACGATTTGAAAGTTCTTCAGATTAAGCTTCAACATCAGATTAAATAACTATAGATTTTGATGAATCTCAATATTGTAGACTTCCTTAATTTCAAAAGATGAATTTTAATAAAATGTTTGTATACGGCCTTTACGCCAAATTTGTAAATTTGGAGTCAATTTTGCTCAAAATCTATTCAAGGGTAGTAATATCTGTCTTTCTGTTTGAATGTAAGTTAACACGATAATTAAAAAATGGAGGACAGATAGACAAACAAATTCGGCACCGTTTAAACATTTATATACAGACATTTATCAAATTTTGATCAAATCAACCTTCACCATCGTGCAAATGCAGTAATACAGGGATTTAATGATATCAAATTTGGTATATGATTTTGTGACTTTAATAGTAGTTATTTATCAAATTTTAATATTAATCTTTCGAAAAAAAATAGATCTAAAACAATATCCCATCTTTATTATGAAAAACTGGGATTTTGTTTTTATCACGTTAGAACATAATGTTGTTTTGGTTCGGAGGTTTTGGTGTCTCCGAAAATTGAAGGCAAGCAATGTTTGTTTTTTCATTGGTAAATAGTGAGTCACCTGACATATAACATTTGAGGTTTGTTTTGCCAGCATTGTTTGAGATATTTAATTAAATTTATTATCAACAGCTTTTTGTTTGTCGTTTCTATGAAATCACGTCATCTTCCAGTTTGTTTACGATTTCTTAATAATTAATCTTGCGCTCAAAATATTACCGTTTGGAGAGGTTTTTTTAAATTTTTTTTTGGAATTCTTTTTTAGTTTTAGTTATATTTTATTTGATTTATTGGTTTTTATTTTACTATCGGGAAAGTGTATTAGAAAAAAAATGTAAGCATATCTATATATATATATATATATATATATATATATATATATATTGAAATGAAAAAGTCGTTAACTCGTCGTTGCTAAAAACACTTTCGAAATTTCCCCTTCAGCTAATTGTAATCAACAAAAGTCGATCAGTTCAATGAAATGCCTTTTTTCTTCTTTTTTTTTGACACGTACTCGTTTGACCCAAATCCTTATGATAATAATAATAAAAAAAAGAAGTACTCGCCGACTTTTCAATCAGCGACTGGCTCGTACAAAAGACAGCTTTTGGAAATGAGTTGGAGGGACAGGGGGGGAGGGGAAGAGTTTTGATACGGAAGTCGAGGGGAAGGGATGTTCGAAACGAGATCTAACCCCAGGATGTTCACGCATCGGTGGTTTTAGACGCCGGAAGATGACAAATAAGCTTCCGGCCATCGTTAGAGCCCGTCAGATGAAATGGCATGTCGACTACTTTTCATTTAACTTGTTTATTATTTTATTCTCTCCCTTTTTTCTGAGAGAAAACGAAATAAATAAAGGAACCTCAACTTTCTTTTATTCCATCTCTCTGGTTTTGGTTAATTTGTAACTCTTCGTTCTTTCGGTTTTCTTGGGTTTCCGCAAAGTGGCGCTGGTGAGTCTCCGCTCGGTAGCCTTAACGACGTGTTAGAAAACGATTTAGCAAAAGTTATGAATACTTTTAATGAGATATTCTGACAAATCTTTTGTTCCGACGCATCAATTGTTAAATGATATCTGCTAACAAAGAAGGCATTTGAAAAAGAGAGGATGTGTATTGTCCATCAGCTATTATTACATTTTTTTTTTCTTTTTAAAAATTTGCGGGCGTCAGTGACATAAAATTGACTGTTTTTTATTTATCTGTAGCTTTCAAAATAATAAGCAACTTTTGTAATGCATATATAATCCAACTGAAATACATAATGAAACATTAAAAATGTGGAAAACTGAAATCCTCTTTTTTGTAGTTTTTGCTTTGTCTCGTAGAAGGTCATTTTTGTTGTGAATGGTTATGTGCAAAAAAAATTTGTATATAATAAATCCTTCCCCTTAATTTATACATGATAAATTCTTCTTGGAAGGCACCTCAAAAGAGGGAATGTTAAGGATCCTGCTTGATGGTTGGTTTTTGGTGTGCACAAAAATGGCGTGACTAAGGCTGCATAATATTGATGAAAGGACTTCTCACCTATGGGGGGGGGCAACTCACCTACTATTGTGGTCAGTGATAGAATTTAGAATTCAATCAGAGTCCTGCCCCTAATGCTATCGTTGTGATTTGGTCATTTAAATTACTTTAGTGTTAGCCTTAGGCCTTAAGGTTAGACGAAAATACTTTTTGTATTGTTGTTGTTTCTTATGGCACTTGCCATGGACGAGCTCGCTGTGATAGTCGGCGATTTTAAGTCTGATCAGCATCTCTTGGTTTGTAGTGGCACCAACTAAGGTCAAGAGTACGACTTTTGATATTCACTCATCACATTCGCTCGCACAGCTCCTTTGTACTGGGGGGCACATTCACACACAACAGATAGAACACAAAAGAGCAACTCTATTCGAATCGGGACTCGAACGTGGGAAGCTCAGATCACGGGGGAGACGCGCTAACCCCCATGCCAAGGAGCAGGTTGATTTTTTATAGTTGTATATGAAAAGTAGGTTCCAGCATGATGGTTCGTTCCTGATGTGTACGAAAATGAAGTGGCTAAGGCTGCATTCTATTAATGAAGGGACTTGACACCTACAGGAGAGGCTTTACCTGTGATGGCCTTTAGAACAGAATAGTAATCTCCCTCCCAATGCTATCGTCGTTATTTGGTCGTTCAAATTACCTCTAATACCGTATATCTGGGTGGAGTGACATTTTGTAGTTGTAAATGAAAAGTCTTTGATGGCAGCTACATGAGTGAAATTCGTTTCAAGTTGAGAGAAAAAAACCTGTGGGAATGATATTTCAAATTTTTTTTTCTTAAGTCCCAATAAAAGCGTTATAATATCCTTCAGCATAAGAAATAGAGATCTTTAGCAGGAAAATGAATATCTGAGCACTCGGATTTTTATTTTCAGAGTCTTGCACATGAATGTCTTGTGCTTTGAATTGCAGTAAAGAAAACCTAGCATGCATTTTAAACGTATTTTTATATCGTTCAAAACCGAAATTTTCCACAAAACTGCAATTTTAGTGACAAGTAATCAAATCAAATTTGATTTATTCTGTTCCTCCTGGTTTTGAATCTTTGCACTTGTATACTACGTAATGCATAGAGTGACAGATTGATTTGATTCAAAATGGCACTAAATATCTGCAATTAAGATACAAAAAAGTCAAATTTTTTTATCGATAATAAATCTTTGCGTTTTGTTATTTATCATGCTCCTTTCACTTGGATAACAATATGGACAAATTTTCTTTCAATAGATTATGTTCAAAATTTTGCAGAAATATACAAATTTTCATATAGGTTTGAATGATTCACTGCTAAAGAGTCCATAGTAGTGGTCACTCTTTGCATTTTCTTACCCAAAATTCTATTAAAAATTTGATTTGTTACAGTATATCGAATACAAATAAATTACAGTATAACGAATACAAATAATACAGTATATCGGATACAAATAAAAACAAATATATAACAGTACTTGACTTTTCTTTTTTTTCATAGCATTACAAACTCAATTTTCGATAATAAAATAAATAATTAATAAATCGATTTCTTAATAGATGCGGCAAAAAACATACTATGCATTAAAATAAGAGCAAACATTTAAAGTCGTACAGATAAAATCCCAACAATACTGCAACTGAAGAAATCGATTACTATCAATTCTAAATCCCTAAACATACTTCTAAAACTATAAATGTATTTAGTTATTTAGAATTTATTTTTTACTTGGCAGTGCAATGCCATTCTATTTAGGCGAAGTATGTTTAAACTGGGTCATAAACTGCGCTTAAATTCTTCCTCTAGATAGGAAATCTCGCCAACCAAAATCCAAACACAGACACACCTGTGTTTGTCTTAGCTAAAAGGAGCATAATGAGTTACGTTGCAAACATTTAAATTCTGCATTTCATACAGAATTTAGAGACATTTTTTAATTTCTACTATTAATTCACACTCTCTCTATATATATTTATATACGTTGTTCAAATTTTCAATCGTTTATAAAATACTTTTTATTCATCCAATCAAGTTCAAGTACATTTTTTATAAACTTGTAGTGGATGACACTTGATATTAATATTGTTTTTTTCAAATATTAATCCATTAATTAAATGAAATTCATTTTTAATACTTTTAATAGAGTTTTAGTTGTTTGTAATGCGAATTGAAAGCAACTGACAATGGCCCATTCGGTAAAATGAGAGGATTTCAGGATTTTTCATGTGAAAATGAAGAATGCGAGCTCAATTATGGCGAAAATCGATAATTTTTTTGATAAATTATTTATATTAATTCAGATTCGTCGAAATCTCGTGTTTGAATTTTTTGACGATTACAATATACTTTCTCTATATTTCGTATTCGAGACATTATAATTTGAATCTTCAATTAAGGTTGAAATATCAACGCTAGTATAATTTTTTGATCAATTTTCTGTAGTAATTGTAGCTATTAGACTGGCATTGTTTGATTGGTATGGCGTTGAATTCGCACCCCTTGTTCTGTGAATTCGAACGCCTTTTATAGAAACGAGAATGAGAGATTAGCTTTGTATGTTGCTGCATAATGTTGTGATTCTGTCATATTTATATACATATTTTTTATTAATTGCAATTGTTTAGTAAAAAATAACTAAAATAAAAAATTTCTTTGTTAACCTAAGTAGGAATCGATTTTGAAAAATTTCTTTTTATATTACTTGTTATTTAGGAAATTATATATCATTCGAGCTCTGTAAAATGAAAGAAACTCTCAATTTCAAACTGTCATTCTCTAAACGGAAAGATTCTATCATTCTGGATGTATTTGCTATTAAAAAGGGATTCAAAATAATTCTCGTCAAGAATAAATAATTAAAAATAATTCTCTTCAAAACTAAATAAATACAAATCATTCTCGTCGAAAATAAATAAATAAATGCAAATATTTCTCGCCAAAAGTAAGTAAATAAAAATAATTCTCGCCAAAAACACACACCTTAAATTGAACGAAGTTTATGAAATAAAATAAAAATATCTCTCACCTTCGGCAGAAAAATTCAGGCTCAATTAGATACATTTTTAAAACTCTAATCATTGCCCAAATCACCAGTGACCAATATTCATATGCTCATAGAGCATTTGACACCCACACGGCTTGCAGAGAGATAACAACATTATTTGCAAGACCTGCGATGAAAAATATTGCAGAATACACTTGTAGATTATGAACAAGCCATCATTCATTTCTGCAACAATGTTCGTTACATATTTATCATCACATTTTGGTCACAATTGTTTCTTTTTATCATTCATGTTCTTTAAGAACATTCGTCAACTGTTCGAAGCAGACAAGTAAAAATAAGGAAATTCTTTTTCATTCGTTCATAAATACCTCAGAAAATTGTTACTTAAATAATTTAATATCCAAACAAGAATTAACTTCCTTTTTTATAGCATTTTATAATAGTTTTCTTGATTTAATTCAAATTACGTGACTATACAGAGAGAAAATAAAATTTCATTTCTTTAATTCGAATAATTTTACGCCAGAATGTTTTTCTCTGCCTGTCATTTTTTTGCATTAAAATGACATCTTTTACAATAGAATGAAATATTTATTAAGTAGTTGTTTGAAGAGATATTTTTTTTGCTTAGTCTTTTGTTTTTGGCTGCGATACAAGTGTCTGTATTCATGTTTCTTCTCATTTCAGGTTCTCGTAGAGAATGATGGATCTCATCGCATGCGGGGTAAGTTCGACATTTTAGAAAAAATATATTCTCTTTCGGTATGTATAGTTAATAAAAGTTGAAATAAAAAAAACATATGAATGTTTTAATTTTAATTTGTGGTTAGTCAACTGAATTTATGCGTTTAATATGTTTTATATTATCGAGTTCTGCAAACGATTTTTTACGTAATAAAAAGCAAACGATATCAATAATAATTCATTTAATATTTCGCGTCATCATTTAGTATGAAAAAAAATTAATAAAAGAGGGTAATTGCAATAAGAGTTTGAAGATCAACCAAAATTGGAATTTATATTTAGATATTTCTAAATCAGTCTAGTATTTAAATAACTTTCACCAGCTTCATACTCTAAGTTTTTTTTTTTATTCTGTAGAGTAAAAAATTCAAAATTAAACATCAGAAAACGAATTATAAACACAAAATTCGGAATTTTTAAAAACATTTCTTAAGTGATAAAAAACATTGCAGAAACTATCGAATATACTTTGAAATATGATGGATTACGCACATTGTAATATTTTAAGAAAATTGGAAGATATTGATTTAACAGATATAATTAGATATTAATTAGATATAAGATTAATAAGATATTAATTTTCATGCTATCAATTTAGAAAAATATGAATAGTTTATAAATAAAGTATTTATAATTTACATAAAGCAAAGAAGTCATAGGTAGTCATGTGGAATACTCTTTCTTTTTTGTGAACGTTTAAATGCAATGCATATTCTGAGAGCATAGTTTTGTTTAAAAGAAGTTCTTTGAAACATGATTTAAAGTTTTACATTTCAATAAAAGACAAACAGTTATTACTTTTTATACAAAACATTTGAAAGATGCTCTAACTATTAATAAACAAATCAAATATGTTATTTAATTTAAAAGTAGAGCATGAACTATTTTTCAATGCAGCTGCTTTAAAAAATATTATTGGGCATTAATGAGTGATAAGACATTAGTGATTTACAATAAGTTCATTTGAAATCATTTATATAATATACTGATCTCTTTTTTTCGTTTTTGTTACAAATAAAGAATCTCAGCGAGTTCTACCTTTAGTAAATATTTATACAGAATTCCTTTTCTTTAATGTCATGATTTACAATTTTTTTATATATTGGAAACACTGTGTTCATTTCTTTTCTTTTTATATGTTTGCCATGAAAATGTAGGTCTTCTTGCGTGTTTTTTTTTCGCTTCATCATTTTGTACACTTATTATTTTTTTCTTTTTTAAAATCATAAATTTTTTGGGAATACATTTTTACAGTTGAATGACTTGAAGAAAACTACAATATTTTTAAATCAGTTTTTCTATTTATTTTTAATTAGATGTAGGAGTAAAAAATTTCACAAGTTGACGTAAATTAACAAATTTAATGTGGTGTAAGTGCCATTTAGGGATTTGATTTCCAGAGATATATAACTGAAGGTAAGATGATTTTCAGGCTCCACTGGATAACAGTTTCCAAAAAAACAAATTGGAACTCGTTAACAAAGGATCTTTGGGTCGTCGTCGAAGACCATCCCGTTCTAACTTGAAGCTACTACTTTCGTCTTCCTACTCTGCTCCAGAATCACCCAATTCAACGCCACAGACACCAAATTCAGCTCCACAAACTCCAAATTCAATTCCACGGACACCAGATTCAACTCCACGAACGCCGAATTCAACTCTACGAACACCCACTTTAATTCTACAAACATCGTACTCAGCTCCACGAACACCCAGCCCAGCCCCGCGATCGTCCACTCCTACTCCTACTGCTTGCAGTAAGAAACCACTAGTGAACGGTAGTGTCCACAAAGAACGATCGAGTCCGCAAAATTTCAAGCCTCTACCAAGGATTGGTAAGACGTTCATCAAATTTGTTTTTGTATAAAAAAGAATTTTTTTATTTTTAAGAGTTTTAAATATTGCTCATGAAACATAGCGATAGCCTTTTATGAAAAGGGTTTCATTCAGGAACAATAAATAATAGATGAAGGACGTGCAATCAATAATATTAGCTAGCTCAAAGTTTTCTCGGGGGGGGGGGGAGAAAGTGTAAGATTTGAGAAAAAAAATTACGACAACAATATTTCAAAGTTTCCAAAAAAGGGTCCTATATTTTCATTTATATTTTTAGAATCAGTTTTAGTTAAATTTGCCTAAATTACGTACGTTCCCTTAGATAATAATTATTTTATATTGATTTAAAAATAATTAAATGAAGGATATTATAAAAACTGATCTAATAATACGACAATAAGATATTTTATACATATTTTTAAAAAAGCCAAATGCATATTACTCTTGAATTATGAGTTTGTATGAAGCTTCAAACATATTATGTTCTGAATGGAATTATCAGACATTCAAAATTACTTTTCCTAAATGAGAAATTTTCATAAATTTTATTCTAAAAAATTTCAAAACATTATATGAAAATTTGCGATTGAATGATTATTACAAGTTCTCAAGATTAATTTAATTACACTCATAATTTTCCTCACTTTCTTATGATAATTTTTTATCGCTTCATCTATGCAATGGTGCTTAAAATTTTATGTGTAGTTAATATAAAAAAGAATATTCCAAAAAACGTGTTAAGGAAATATAAGGAAAATAATAGGGTAGATCTTATAGATACGTGCCATTAATCGTGGATCTTAACAAAAAAGGAAAGAAAAAACTCATAACTGGTCAAATTTGAAGTAGTTTAATGGCAGCAATTAACTTTCCTGGACGCTAAAAATAATCTAGGAATGGGCCAACGGAATTCATGCGGTTCGAAGAAATTGAATTCCTACAGCGTACTACATATTTCGAAATATAGAAGTAGAACGTTTCTTTCATTGCACCTACAGCAAAATGAAGCAACCAGCACAGACTATAGTTTCGAAAATAACTGAACTTTTTAATGAAATGTTGTTCAAAACAGAATCCTTGAAGGAAGCTCATAGCATTTTCAAAAATATCAATCTTTAGATCTATTAGATTTGAAATGTTTGAAGATTTTGAAACGATACGGAATTTACGTTTATATGAAGGAAATGCTTGTTACTTTACACAGAGCTTCAAAAGGTTTTTATTCGCATTATTTCACAATTTTGATTGTAGGTTTTATAGAATTTAAATTATTTTATTGTCCTTTTGTATTTGCTATCATAAAGATGAGCGCTGTATAAAAACGTCGCTGTTAATAGGTATATAAAAGTTTCGGAAATACAATTCGAAAATATCCAATTCTATACTGTAATATAATGTGTTTTAATGTTCCAGAATCGCAAATTTTGCATCAAACAAAATATAATTTTCAGTTTAGGGTTAAAAAGAAACCTTCTAATTTGAAATGAATTAAAATGTTTCTCATATAATGAAACTAATGATTGTGTTATAATTCCTTATTATGACATAATAAAGTGTGTTATAATTTATTAAAGCCTAATATGACAAAAAAAGCAAAAAAAAAAAAAAAACCATTTATCCCACCCAAGTGACATTTTCACATGTTAAATAACTAATGACGGCAGAGGGGCGACAATCTCATGTTATGACTTGGGCGTCACTTACTTTTGTTACATCACTGCTGTATGTAAAGGATTGCAAAATATTTTTAACAGTATGTTTCAATAATTTTGATTGTCGGTTAATGTTCTAAATCAATTTTATTATCAATGTGTATCTACCATCAAAAGGGAGAATATTATATGATTTTTTTTGTTAGTAAACATACCTCATACAAAACTATGGGAAATATAATTCCGTAACGTTAAGGTAACGCATATCAATCCTAAAGAAATCTTATACACAGGGTGATTGGTGAAGTTTCTGGTTTTGGTAAAATATATAAGGGTAATCATATATAACTTATATAAAGTAGATAACGGTTATAATCATAAAAGGGGGTAATCATACGGGTTATAATAACATAATAATGTATATAAGGATACAGGATCCGATCTAACCGGGAGATTGATGAAATACAGGGTATATACAGGGCTTATATACAGGTTGACTGATGAAATACCTGGTTTTTCTAAAATATATAAGGATTATCAAAGAGATTACTAAAATAAAGTAGATAATTGTAATCATACAAGTTACAGTATATAACTGTTATATCCGATTTAAGAAACTGCTAGAAAAAAGTAAACATTAATAATGATAATAATAAATCTGAAGAGCTCACTTTAAAGGGGATGAGAATACCGGAGAATCTATTCTCCATTTTTGGACACCTCCTATTTCAAGTTACAGAAAGTTTAATCTTAATCGCAAATACCTCCACCAGTTTTACAAATCACTTCATGAAATTTTTTCGTGTGTTTTTATTATAATACATCAAACATTTTCTAATGTACTTTTGGGTTGATTTCTTATATTTTTTAGTTATCTTTATTTCGCCGCTAAGGACTGTCACAAGAAATACAGCATTTACTTTTTACTATAATTAGACGTTATTTTCCTGGATATAAATGATGCCGTTTAAAGTATAAAAGGCCTTAAAGGACTTTACAGATCACCCTGTATATATCCTCGAAATACAGAGTCATACATTGTGCATACTGTACAAAATATAATTTATGTTATCTCAATTTCAACAACTCATTTAGCTGAATCTCTCTGCCTTTCCTTTCACGTATTTGCACTCTCGGGTTCTCAAGCACTTAACTATAAAATATCTCACGCAAGACAAAAAACTAAAACCACCTTTCTAATTCTCCCCTTCGTTCTCTCCTCTGTCTTCAGAGTCCAGTTTACCTCGAACACCCTCCGAATCGAAGCTAGTGGCCGAAGCCCAGCAATTCAGCATCGAGGCGAAGCTGAGGCGCAAAAAATCCGACGTGGGGCGGAGCGCCGTTCTCATTCAGACCTGGGAGAGGAGGACGAGGAACGACTCCCTGCCCAAGCGACAGCAGTCCCTCAGAAACCGATTTCAAAACAAAGAGAACATAGGCAGCGTCGACGCCATGCCGGACTCCTACATCTGTGCGAAGTATTCGGGGAACTCTCTCAATGTCGAATCGTTGAAGAACGGCGGATTGGCTTCTAAAGTTCGAGGTAAGCCATGGCCACCTCACTAAGCTGGGTCTCTGTGGTTAAATGTCTCTTTCTCTCTCTCATATTTTCAGTGGCGGATTCAGACTATTGCTGGTCGGAACACATTATAAGCTTGACCTGTCCCCTTTATTGCCCCCTCCAATAAACTGAACTATTAAGTTTCACATTTTTTAGCTTAATTCAGATGTGAATGACTTTTTTAAAAAAATTTATACTGGAAACGTTCTAAAAACGTATTTTTAAAAATTTATTTGTGATTCAATGGTATATGTGGTTATCATTGCTGTAACACTAAACATACCGTCATTTAACCAATACGTTGGAACTGTCATAGGAAATGGTCATTTGACCGGTCATGGTAGCTTTAGTGTTAAATATATTAAAATGTCGGCGTCCTAGCATAGAAGTAGAGCGTCTTCCCCATGATTTGGGTGTCCAGGGTTCGAGTCATAGAAGAACAACGGGTGTGGTTGTTCTTCATCTGTTCTATCTGTAAGGTATGAATGTGCCCCTCCCCCTGCGAAAAGGGGCTGGGCAAGCGGATGTGATGAGTGAGTAGTAAGTCGTACTCTTGGCCCTGGTAGAAGCTACGGCAAAACAAGAGACGCTTATTCGGCTTAAAATCGCTGAAGCATCAGAGAAGCTTGCCCGTGGTTAGTGCCATTAGAAACAACAACAATATATAATGATAAAGACATCTGGTGTTTTTGCATAACTAAGTAAATATGAAGAATCAGATACCTGATCAACTATACTAGACTAATTTTAAATATTACCGTAATATTTCCAAATTCATGGGATTTGTGATTTTGATAAATTTGTTTATCAGGAAATTAAGCTAATAATGAATTTCTAAAATACCTACAGACGATCCTCCCCTCCACATCGAAACCCATAGGTCTTAGATCTGCTTAGTCGGAAAATCGCCACTGCTTATTTTATATATTTTAAGCACGATTTTTTTTCCTGAAAATAAGAAAGCACTGCATGTAGCATGGCACTTTGCTTTTCGGTTTGATACTATTAGCATTTGAAACAAAAAGACAAAATAGACATTTAGTCTTAAGTTAAAGCTTTGAAAGTGATATTATATTTATTTAAACATTAAATTTGAATTAAGAGTTTTGGAGGTTTGAGACGCTGAAGAATAAACTACTCAAAATTAAAATCTGTGATCAAATGCAAGCGAAGATGATCAAAATATGGCTTTATCACAATGCTTGTGACATAAGATAATATGCTTATTCTAAATAAAAGAAATCCTAAGAAAAAAGAATTTCAATAAGTAATAATTTAGTTAAAATCGTTTGGCCCAATTCTTATTTTGCTTTTATGGAGATAATAAAAAATATGGATATTTTCCAATCAACATTTCAATTTTAAAAAATTTATTTCCTAAACTTTAAACGCAATCAAATAAATTTTAATGACAATGTTCATGATTTGTTCCAGTGAGGAGATGCAGATAATATTTTTTAGTATAATGATTTATTGTATTGAGAAAAAAAATTATACTTTCTCGAGAATTTTTAAAAATAATAATAATTGCAGATGATTAGAGCTTAAGATTAAACTTGAAGGTGAGTAATATTAATTAAGATTATAAAGAAATAATTTTTTTATAAAAAACCCCCTTTAAGAAATATTACCTTCCTTTACAAAAACTATCCCGTGTTTGAAATTTATCATTTTTCATGTAAAATAAAGTATTTCTAGAAAATAAGTCCCAAACTAATGAATGAATTAGGTTTTCCATGTAAAATCTAACCAAAAAGTACCAGTCAGACAAACGTATTTTCCTAATGCAGTAGTTAGAGGCGGAAATAAATTGTAAAATAAAAATATATATAAGTCAATAAATACTGGTACTAAAAGGAACATTTAAATTATTTATAAAATTATATAATTATTTTAATCGTATAAATTTGCACAGATATTTTAGTAGTGCATAATTAATTATATTCTCATATTTATGAATACTTAAAAATAGCATTTATAAATATGAGAGTTCGCACTACTAGAAAAAGATTTCAGTGAATTCAGATCGGAATTAAAATGATATAAATTATGTTACAGAACGACTTGACGCGGCCGTATACGGAAAAATGTAAAATGTTGTGAATAAATAAATGTAAAATTTGTTACTTTTCCATTAGCCGGGCGGCAGCATAAAATTGCCAAATAATGTAGAATTATGTAGAGAATAATGTAGAGATTTCAAAGCGAAAAATCGCCAAATAATATATAATTCCACCAAATTTCTTACAAAGATTTTAAAGAAAAAAAATCGCCAAATACTGTAGAATTCCACCAAATTTCTTACAGAGATTCTAAAGCAAAAATCTCCAAATAATGTAGAATTCCACCAAATTTCTTACAGAGACTTTTAAGCAAAAAATCGCCAAATAATGTAGAACTCCTCCAAATATCTTACGGAGACTTTTAAGCAAAAAATCGCCAAATAATGTAGAACTCCTCCAAATTTCTTACGGAGATTTTAAAGCAAAAAATCGCCAAATATTGTAGAACTCCTCCAAATTTCTTACAGAGATTTTAAAGCAAAAAATCGCCAAATAATGTAAAATTCCACCAATTTTTTTACAACGATTTTAAAGCAAAAAAATCACCAAATAATGTAGAATTCCGCCAAATTTCTTACAGAGATTTTAAAGCAAAAAATTGCCAAATAATGTAGAATTCCACCAAATTTCTTTGGCTATTTTTCGCTATCGCCTGATTAACGGAAACGTACCGTAAAATGTTGTATACAAAAAATTTATAACAAGATATTCTCTATAAATAAGTCCTTGGAGAATCTGAAAATAAAATGTACTGTATTTTTTTCTCTTATTTAAAGAGAAACATTAAAGTGATACTCCTTATCTGCTCGGGAGACATCTGATGGCTGAATAGCTAAACACATTTCCTAAAATAGACTGTAAATACCATTCAGCTCACTTGTGAAAGATAATGGAGTAATTTGCCTTCAAATGATTCGCTCTCGCTCTCCGCTCCGAGACGACAGACGGTCGCCCGGAGATCGTGATGTTGCCCCACATTTCTTCCGCTGATTCAACACCGGTGTGGCATTCAGGTGTTGTTCCCCGGTGCGCAATCCTCAACTGACCTTCCAGCGCACAGTGTTTGTTGTCCTTTGCCATTCCTGAGGAGATGAGTTTACGAATTTCTGAACCAACACAGTAAACTACCCAAGCTCAAAGTCACGCCAAGGCATGATAGCTTCTGCTCGGTTTACGTCATGCGGGCTTCATAAAACCTTGTTATGAGATGCATATTTTTATTGCCACACTAAATGACGCTCTGGTAGCGATTTAAATCGCAAGATCGTTTGGGAAGGGAGGATAAACAAACAGCTTCACGAAAACTTTCTAGTTTGAATGTATTGGAAACAGAAAGGTTGAAAATAGAAACGTGCATTTGCTTCTACAAACTCAAAACACCATGAGTTTTTCGGGGTGTTCGTTATAGTATCGCTTCTCAAAAAAGAAACCATAGTTAAGATCATCAGCCAAACATACTGCTTTATGAAATTATATCAAAAATAAACTAGAACAATCAAAGGTACTTTCCCGTTTCCAATTCCCGTAAAAAACCGCCAAACTGTAAGCAACTTTAAAAAAAATTTTGTTCGTGATTTGGCGAAAATAATTAAACTGTCGCCAACTGCTCTAGGGATATAATGGCACTTTTCTATTTCCGAGACTGTTGAATGGTGAAAAAAATCATCAAACTGTTGACTATTTGGCGATAATTAGCCAAATGCCCTTGGAAACGGGAAAAGTATGCAATCAGGTAATAAAGGGGAAAAAATTATTAAATACAAATATAAAAATGAATATAGATTGCTTATAATATCTGCTACTCAAATTTATCACTGACACTTTCTTCAAAATTTATCAAATCACTATGAAAATCAATAAAAAACATTCTTTGGCCAAACTTGATTGAAACTTGATCGCGATATACTGCCAAATAATGTGTAAAAAAATGTCGACAAACTAACAATTCTAACTTGGCGTTATTCTTGACGTTGTTTTAATTGTGGTCGCCGTAAAAATCAAGATGTACTCATTCATTTCTTCCTAATTTTGAATTTCTTGTTTGAGATATCTGAATGTTTTGGAATGAATTGTTTTCAAAAGCAACAACGTTCATTTTTAAATTTTTATAGGCTGGTTATAAATCATTCCATTACAGTTATTAATGCTATTTTTGTTAATGTATAGTACATTAAACTGCTTTCAGACAATTTGTAAAGAAAAAAGAGGTGTGCATCCTATTTGAAGACGTCATAATTGGTTTTCTGTTTGCAAAACTGACCATTAATCCTGCATAAATTCATGTTGACATACGAAAAAGTACATTTAATTAAATACAAATAATATTTCAAAAATTAATTTCACAAGACAGAAGCATACCAAAATTCAATGTACAAATTGTTCGGGAATGCCGAAAACACCCACAAAAAAAACCCAAAGTGAAAATATGAACGTAGACGCAAACATGCCAACTAGAACTTTTTTCCAGCATTGTGGTTTGTGACAACTGATTAATTTAAAATGAATTTTTTTATGAAGATCATAAAATCGTACGAGGTTCTTAACAGTCGACTCAAATGTAACAAGGGTCTCCTTCGGAATTCCGAATGTCTGCAAAATGAAGATTCACCAAATCATGCCGAATCGATACAAAACAATCATATCAAGGAAATATATGAATTTAAAATAGGTGTTATGAAACAGGTTATTCATTTTACTTCAGTTTTCACGAATCATTTATAACCACTTCCATATCTATTTGTAACCTTTAGTTTATCCGTGGGCCGCTTACAGACATGTTTATATGGTTATGGTTTGTTTTGAGTTTTTTGTCTCCTAAGCACTAACGCGATATATAAATCGAAAAAAATGTAGGAAATTTACTGATTTAGAATAAATGATCACTATTTGTTTAGAATTTAAAAGGTCTGTTGTTGTTGTTTCTTATGGCGCCATGGACGATTTCGTTGAGATAGTCGGCGATTTTAAGCCTAACAGAGTTTCTTGTTTTTGTAGTAGCGCCAACTAGGGCCAAGAGAACGACTTTTGCTATTTCTTCATTACATTCGCTTGTACAGCCCCATTTTATAGGGTGCTCATTCCCTCATCTCACAGATTGGAAACAGAAGAACAACCATGCTCGAATTGGGACTCTAGCCCCGGACACCCAGAACACAGGGAAGACGCGCTCCCCCTATGACAAGAAGATAGTATTAAAAAGTTTACACAAAAAATGGTAACATTTTTATAGGGGCGCATGATATTTCAATGATTACATTTGCCATAAGTTTATGGTGCATAATAAATAAAAAAATTAATTACAAAATTCAACGAAACCATTAAAAGAACCATATTGCAGAAGGCGAATTAGATGGATCATAAGATAATAGGAACTATGTGATTAAATGTTTCAAGAGTCTCACGGGAATAATCAAATTATTGATTTAAGAAAATATATTTGCAAGCAAGAAAACTGCGCTTGTTCTTGTAGTGTTATGGATATTGGCAAATTCTTAATTTTGGCAAATATGTTTCCAAACAAGGAAGTCATACATAATGCTATACTTATAAAAAAAATTTTATAAGATAGGTTATAAAAAGTGTAAGATAGGTATAAGATAGGTTATAAAAGTATATCCCGAAATTTTCTCGCATACTCCCAAGTAAAAATGTTGTATCTCTCTCTCTCACCTAAAAAAAATGTAGAACTTTTGGTACAGTAGAGAACACTTTACATGTCATTGGCGTACAATTGCTAAAAAATATTAATCTCAGCGGGAATTATACCTTTTTAATAAATCTATGGTGAGACACTTGGCGAGTTTTTTGGGGCGATAAATTCCTTGTCATGCGTTTACATTATTAAAGAATGGAGATTGTTGGAGTGAATTTGGCCTTTTTAAGGAATCTTATGAGGTTCAATCCTTGGTATTCCAATGTCCTGGAACTGGGGTAGCGCAGGGGATCTGGGATTCCTGTTTTCTATTATCGGTTCGGGCATGAATATTCTTCACCTATTCTATCTGTGAGATGTGTGAATTTGCCAACGCCGCCCCGTAAAAAGGAGCTGTCCAAGCAAATGTGAAGCGTGAGAAGCAAAGACGTACTTTAGACTCTAGTTGGCGCTATTTAAACCAAGAGACACAACTTTGTATTAAAATCGGTGCCTGATTCATCGAGCTTGTCCATGGCAAGTGCCAAAAGAAACAACAACCCTTGGCATGCGTTAATAGTACCAGGAGTCTGTGTTTCATAACCTTTTTCCTAAATTATTGAAACTAGACTTTAATTCGAAAATACACTGGTAATCACAAGATTTCTAAACAAATGTATGTGTATGTCATTTTTAGGTATTTCTTTTAGATGCTGCTGAAAATACAGACCGATATACATTTTAGCTCAAAATTTGATAATACCTAGATTATAGATGTTAGTTCTAAGTAATAATATTTATCCAAGTTATTTAATTAACATATATTCGGACAGACAGACTTTCTTCGAATGGATTTCATTCAAAATTTAATACAAATCTGCAGAGTTCGTTATGATTCCATATACTAAATCTCTCCCGTCTCGCTCAAAGCGTTTTTGAGCTTTGTTCACAAACAAACATATCGCCAAAAAAGTATTTTCCAAGCTCAGTAAGCTCTGAAATGTGGAGATAGATCAAAATCTCGAATTCTATTTTTTTCATGATTACAATATATTTACAAAGTAGAGAAAGCTGATATATATATTTTTCGAATCTTCTCGAAATATGAGCTCTGATTAAGTATCGCCTCACACGAATAATTTGTTGCATCTAATTTTCTTCTTTGTTTTCTTTATCTTCCAAATGCAGCCGCGTACTCCGAGGAAACAATGCTGTATCGAATGTCGGAGAACGGGCAGCGCTACGACAAGCAGGTGCAGGTCAATGGAAACGAGCTGAGCGGAGAGGAGCCCGAGTGGATAAGTCTGAGCAGAAGGCTCCGTGCCAAATTTGTGGAAGGCCACATAGGTACGTTGTAAATAACAAAAGGGAGATTTCGAAATTTCTAGGAGTTACGTCCGAGTTTTATGGCAAGACGTGGCGGACGACACGAAAGTGAAGTCATAGTTGGACGGCATTACTGTTTCAAAAAAGTAATGTAAAAGAAATAAGTTATGTGAAACTCTCTTGTACTTTTTCGAAGATAAAGTTATCTCAAAGTTGTGATCTCTGTTTGCTTGAAATTGTTGAATAAAAAAAGAAATTCGAGTTAGTATTAATTTTTAATTCAATAAAAATGATGTGATTCGATGAATGGAATATTTCTTTAACCCTTTGCAGTCCGATGTTGCCTCTGACATTCAAGACTGCGCATTAATTTGGCGTTTTATTTGTCTATTTTTCAAATGTATTTATTAAAAACGCCTGCATAATAGTTAAGAGATGTAGGTTAATTTCTTAAAGAAATGTGACTTAAAAAGAATAATGTATATTTATTTTTCATAGCAATACACAAATCTTTGTATTAGGTGAATAATTTTGCATCTAACTATTTGTCGGAATGCAAAGGGTTAAGTCAAGAAATGCTATGGCAATACAGTAGAAGGTTGCTCCTAAAGAAATAGGATTTTTGGAATTTTGTCTTCATGTTATAACTGTTTAAAAAATTGATTTTAATAATTTCATTTTTATTAAATCTAGGTAAGTATTTATTGCAAATGTCTAAGCTATAAAATCAGCTTTGAAAATGGAGTTTTCTTTATTTTAATGAATGTTACGGTTAGGTTTGATAAATTATTAATCTGAAATTTTTAAAATCTATTATCTCAAATTTATTCTTTATTTATGCTAGTCATTTGTAACTGTTTTAGAGATATTGCTCTTTAAAATTGAATTTTAATCATAGTAAAAATTAGTTTCCCATCAATATTATCTTATTTACTTAGCTTTCATTTTTTCTGTTTCAGATAAAATTAAATCTTTCAGATTTATCCCAATTTTGAATAAAGGATCCCAATTATCCTGCTTTTATATATTTTTCTACCCTATTAAAATTTTAATTATATAAGGAATTTGGTTTGATAATTGACTTATAAAGTTAGTTTTTAAAATACATTTTTGTAATACCATAACATAGTTATTTTAATGTATATTAGGAAATACATGTATAGCACTTTTAAATGCTGATTGTGAGAGATTTTTTTCCACATATATATATAGTAATCAAATGGTAAGAGAATGAGAGATCTGTACATCTTTAGTGTAAATGATGTTACGTCAAAGAGAAAAAAATCAGGATTAGTTCATCAAAGTTCGAGATTTATCTACTTGTATTCTATTTCTTACGTCTGGCTTGGTATTAAAACGATTAGGTTGTTTTATGATGAGCAAAAAGATAAAAATGAAATAAAATTTTTGAAAAAAATCTAATGTTAATCCTATGACCTCCTTGTTGAAAGTAACCAATGGTTAATAATTAGGAAACGATTTAGTATTTTCTCTCTATAATTTGATCTTAATTTTCATATTAAATATTTCTTTCCTGCAAAAACTAAACTCTCAGATAAAAAATTCCATCAATTAGAAGAATCCATAAAGAATTCATAAAAATTTTAATAAAATATATTTTGCTTTTTTATCCATTTCCTTATACGTTAATTTCTAAAAAAAATTCTGAAATTTCAAATTTTCTTCTTTTAATTTCTTTTGATATCTTTGTTGCAAACTAAATCAGGAATTTCCGAGTATTTCACTAAAATTCAAACAGCATTAAAAATTTGGTATGAATTTTTTTTTCATTTTTTTATGCATGAACATTTATTTTTGGACGTAAATTAGAGCAATTTACAATTACTAGAATTCATTTAATCATACCTTTTAAAAATAGAGATAAACAATTACAATCAAAATCAACTATGACAATTGAAATATTCATATTATTTAAGAAAATTAACAATAATAAAAAGGATGCAAAGAAAATTGGTTTTAATTTCCGTTTAATACTTTGTGATTTAAATCACAAAAATAATTTTTGCGTTTTTTTTCATTCCGACAAAAAAAGTCATTAATGACTTTTACACTAGTATTTTCTTCTTTTTTTTAAACGAACCATTTTATTGAGAATATTATCATGTAGAATAATGATAAGAATTCAATTATATTTAATATAACAATTGCATTTTTCCAAAACGGAAGTAAAATTTGCATAATTTACTTTTTACATTAAAGTCTTAGTCTTAAGATTTATCATTAATTAATTCTAGAAGATAGTAATTAAAATTAAACTCAGTGGTGTGCACAAAGGGTGGGGTAAAAGGTTCATAAGATGCAAGGGAACATTTTTTGAAAATCACCGCTGTAGCACTACAGCAGTACATTTTTTTTAAAATTCATATACAGGAGCGCAAACAATTCATAGTACACCTTACTTTTACTTGATAAATCCGACTTTAAATACAAATAACACATTATCTGAAAGTCCAAACAATTTTTTATTTTTATACACAATAACTGGTTTAATTTGAAGTACGAATAAAGTAAAATCATCGAAAAACCTCTAAATTGAAAAATGTCAGAAGCATTTTAAATAAACCTGAGCAGAATTTTTCCTCAAAAAATTGAGAATACACCAACGAAATTTTTGTTATATCTCGCAAAGAAATGAAGTGTTAATATTTAATTGCATGTCTTTTGGCTTTTATAATGACTTTTAGACGTCATGGTATTGATTCGACCATTTTTGATGGTGCTTGATGATATTTTACGCATTCTTCTTGCAGCAATTGTTTTAAATAAGATTTGTATCTAATTTTGTGTTTTTGAACCACTGTTTTGAATGTAGCCCACAGATATTCAATGGCATTGATATCAGAGTACTGTGGTAGTGTGTGTAAATGCTGTTTGCAATAAAAAAATACCATTATTTTAGCGTTACGTACATTCTTTTTCGAGATATAGTCCTGCTTAAAAATGAAATTTCCACCTAAAACCACATTTTTTGCACTTTCCTTCAGATTGATATGCCCACATGGTCCACCCAGTTTGATTCAGAAATTTCTGAAATCATGGTCAGAATTTTAAGTGCTGAAACGGTGAAAAATGTAATTAGACAAGCTGTATATAAAAGTCAAATTGTTAGAAAGAAAACGTTCATCAGATTGCAAATTCAGAAAAAAAGAGCTTGAAGTTTTCAAAAAACCCGTCAATTGAAGACCAATTACTTCTGGACGAAAGTTATCCTTAATGATGTAAGAAAATTCAGCATTTTTGGGCAGTGACAGCCGTTACAACTTATGAAGAAAGCATAATATTGCTTTGGATTTTTTTAAAAAAATTACGTTTTACAATTAAAATTCATGGTGATTCAATCATGATTTAGGGTAGTATGGTTTAATTACGAGGCAGAAAATTTATTTCTTATTGATGGTCTTAGAAGCCATATAGTTTACTTAAATATATTTCATAGCAATCCTAAGAAAAGTACTAAATATTTGGGTTTAGATTTATCAAGTAAAAGTAAGGTGTACTCTCAATTGTTTGAGACACTGTATATTGAAGCGTTTTTTATTGATGTTATACAATAAAGCAAAATATCAGCAACATTTTCAAAAAGAAAATTGAGGCTTTTTTAGAATTATTAGGGGTAATTATGACATTCAATGATTAATGGTTTTGCTGGTAAATCTTAAAATGTTTTACAAAAAAGTACTAATGACATTCCTTTTAAAATATACATAACTAAACATCAAAAAATAATTCATCTGCAGTTTCTTAAGCCTAATCTATTTATGTTCTTGAATTTCTTTTATTATATTCTAAACAATTCAAACAATCACATATTTTCTGTTTTTCGAAATTTCAAAACTATAATTTTATATTTCTAATTTTTTTACATGAAATGGAGATTTAGGATAATTATTTTCCTTCTATTTTTATTATTGTGTTAACACATAATATCAATCGATTACACGATTCGATTACAAGAAAATGGCGAAACTACTTATTAAATATTATTCCTAGGAGTTTCTCCATTCTTTCGTTCTAAGAAAGCACTATAAATCATTCATTTTATTTCGCAACGCTATTGTATAAATGAAATTTAAGAATAAAATATTACTTCAGCTTTGTATTTCAAAACAATTTACTTTATTTATAAACCTATTTTTGATTTATCATTTGAGCAATTGTTTTATAATTCTTCAGCGAAATGAAGCGATTGCGAGAAAGATATAAAATTATGATTTACTGCCAATATTAAAGATACTTCTAGCATACAAAAATATCAAAAGCTCGTAAATTTCTTTTTACATTTTTTTATTGTCTTATAGCTTATAATTGTTTTTTTTTTTGAAAAAAAAAACTTTCTTAAATTAATTCATTGCTTTGCAGCTTTTTTTCTAATTTTAATTCAAAAACTAAATACTATATCTATAAATTTAAAAGTATTCTTTTTATAAAAAAATATCAGAATATATTTATCATTCTAAGATAATTTATCAATATGATGTCTATATTTTATTTTTTTCGAGAAAAAGAACAAAATTAAATGCCATTATGAAATTTCATTCTATTAATAGATAAACATGATTAAAACGATACCTATAAGTGTGAGTTTTCTGTCAATTATTAGAATAGTTAGTTTTGCTCAAACCTTTTATGCATCAAAACTAAAATAACCTCAAAAACTATTTTAGTTAAATTATAATCAGTTAAAAACGCATCGTAATTTACTTTTAATTAATACATTCGCAGTTCTTATCGACATTCATTTTGATTTTGGCAAAAGATTAAAATAGAGGAATTCATTGTGAACGACAACGATGGATTTTCTTTAGCAGTTTTCAAAAACATTCCAACTTGATTCTCACTTAGAAACATCACTTTTATTTTTATAGTGAAGTTAAGTGTTAATTTTATACAAAGTGTTTCGAAAAATATCAAAAAATTTCAAATATATTTTAAATTTCAATATTACATCTTTTAACAATGGAAACAATTTTTTTGCTATTTTTATTTTATTTTTAAGTTAGAATAAGAAGAATTTAGAATTAGAATTTTAAGTTAGCAAAAGAATTTTCGTTCCTAAAAACATTTTCATGACGAAGTTATTTATTTATTAATTTTTGATATTTTTGTTTTTTTAACAAAAGAATCTTCATTTCTAAAAACAAATTCGAGGCGAATATGTAAATTTATATATTTTTTTCAATCTGTTTTTAAGTTGATAACAAAAGAATCGATCCTTTTGAAAACATATTCGTTGTGAAATTATTTATTTATTAAATTTTGCTATTCTTTTTTTAAGTTGATTACAATAGAATATCCATTTCTAAAAACATTTCGTGGTGAAGTTATTTATTTGTTTATTTATGTTTCTCAGTTTTCAAGTTGATAACTAAAAAATCTTCATTTCTAAAAACATATTCGTGGTAAAGTTATTTATTTATTTATTTATGTGACTCTGTTTTCAAGTTG
>JAOUZG010041912.1:3884945-3907936 GCA_026289955.1 Argiope argentata
ACCTTTCAATCTATGACACATGTAGGATTGCTATAAGTTGCAAGAAATACATGCCATAGATTAAAAGGCACTCAGTTTTGTTTTAACTTTACGTTAATGCTAATGTTATTAATATAGATTATATGGCGATAGATTATGTATACGCTAAACGTTCCAAACATATTTAACATATATGTACAATATATGGCAAATGTAGGATTTCTATATATTACAAGAAACATGTGCCATCGATTAAAAAGAACTCAGTTTTCTTTTAACTTTACTTTAATCCTAAATTTGTTGATATGACGCTATCATTATAATTAAAATTTCCTAACATCAGGGTAAAATGTTGAAAGCTAAGAAGTTAATGGCCTCAAACCTCCCAAATACAAATATTTTAGCTTTAAAAACGAAAGTTTCCTGCTTAGACCAGATATCAACAGAAAACAACTTTTTTCCCAATAAAAAGGTTTTCAATTACATTGGCGTAGAGAAGGAAAGCATTCCCTGTGTACAATACGATTTTTAATACAGTACACTGCCGAGTATGTGGCTAAATGTGCTAAAGGGAAGGCCGGATAACGAAAGTGCCGTAGAGTCGGGAGTTTTATGATTCGTTAACTTTACCACTAGTACAAAGAAAAAAGAAATCTCACGTTTTTATCACCAAAACACTCTGTTGTAATACGTATTTCCTTCCTTCTATTTGAGTGTTAGGTCCTTCATTTGTCTCAGCCGCGGTCCAGTGCGTCATAGAAGACGCTGCCGGTAACGTGCAGGAGTTAAAATAGAAGGCTACACACGCACTCACGCACACACACACACACACACACACACATACATACACACACACACACACGCACACATTCTATACTGCAAATTTCATGAATTTCTTAGAGAAAAAGTAAGCTAAAGAATATAAACTATTCATATTTTAACATACATTCAGCAGTGTTTACTGTAAAAATTCTTCATTGATTATTATGATATGAAAACATACTTTGATTTAGAATATTTACAATTTTTTTTTTCCAAAATTTACGTCGAGTAATATTTACATCGAGAAAAAGAATTCTGAACTAATTATAACATTTGGAGTTGAGGTGCAACTGGTATGACGCTTACATGAAATTTCAGGTACTCCATAAAATTACAATTTGGAAGATTATGTAAACGCCATTCCAATTGTAACTCAACTTCACACGGTATAACTAATTCAGAATTCGTTTTCATAGCAATCCATTGATCATGATAATTTTCCGTTAAATCAATGTCATTAGATAATTCTTCTTCAATATATTCCATTTCGGACCATATTGGGTTGAATCCTAATATACGGTACCCCTTTGGCACCATTTTGAAAAATGTCGCCAAGGCAAAAACGATGCATTTACGAATGTCGCCAAATGTGAACCAAACTGAATAACTCAATAGGAATCAGCTTAGACAACCAGTCAACGAGCGCCCATAGCAGAAATGACGTGACGACTTCTCGGTATAAAGTCGTCAAATCAAGGGGTACCATATACTAGGATTATACCCCATATTGCTTTAATTTTTTCTTTTATTTCAAGTAACAGAGATTTATCACTTAAAATATTAAATACCAATATTAGTTCAACCTTACTTACCGGTTCCGTTTTCGCGACATTTGCAAATTTTTTAAACGATTTCGAAAATAACTGTACGAGTTGTGTTCTTTTCCCGTCTAGATAATCCACAATCGTGTCGTGGTCGACAATCAGCAAGAAACCTTCAGTGGTTACTATGTATGTGCTATGAGAAGCACTTTAATTGCGAACATTTACTCACAAAAAAAAACATATTTACATCGGGAAAACGGAATCTGAACTAATTATAACATGTGGAGTTGAGTTGTAATTGGTATGACGCTTACACAAGGGGTTTGCGAAAAAATGGAATCCTTATCGAAATTATTGAAATGTTTTCCTAATTTTCAATTTGAAATTCTTTAAAATTGAATGTTTTCACTAAATGCAATACCTATTCGATAATTTTAAAATTTTTGTTCTAAAAAACCTATTATTGCAATCCTATACAATTCAAAATCGTCATCAGATTTTTACGATTTAACACTTCAATTACACAGCAGTTATCAATTACTAATCAAGCATTTATTAGTAACCGAAAATAATTTGGAAAATTGGTAAAAGGATTCTTTATTGCAACTTAGAGAGTATTATGAAAAAGTAAAATAAAGAAACTGAATGTTTATTGCTTTAAAGATATATATGATTTTAGTGATTAAAAACAGACCATTAAATAAATTTAATTTTTCTCACGTAACATTTTTTTCTGCAAATTAATGAATAGAAGCCCCAAGATTAATAGAAGTTTTAGGAACTATTTTATAAATCGTAAACTTCCTGCTATTATTATTTATATCGAATTTGAACTTAAAACTGTATAATTTCACTTCTGTTGATTATTGTAATTAATATCAATTGCTCCATTATTAATATTATCCAGTTAATAACCTAAATTCTCTATTTATGCATTTGAAAATATTAAATAGAAACATCGCTTTACTGTAAGTTTTTTGTTGAAAAAATTTAACATCAAACCGATTCATAGAATATTATTCTGGAATTTTTAGAGCAAAACGATTTATACCAAATTTTACTTTTTTATAAATCCTCCTATTTCTATAAACTTTATATTGAACTTCAAACAATTCTATAGCTCGGTGGATTTTGTTTTATAACTGTTTAGAACAGATAAGCGGTTTGACCACCAACTTTTCACTGTGAGTCACCCGATTAGAAAGCACGCTGCATTCTTGTGCAAACACACTTCCAAGAAAAGCAGCGTGTTTTTGTCGCAATCGAAATGATAGCCGTGCATTTGGGACCATTGTTACGGAGAGATAGAGACAAATAATCATGAAAAAAATGCGCGAGAGAATTTACCCCTTAAGGTCACGGTTCAGTGAATCTTCCCAGTTTGAACTTCAGGGCCAGAGTGCCATAACACAAGCGACAATAGCGACGAGAATTTATAACCGTCTGTGCTCCGAGGGAGTCTCTCCATGGGATGTGCTTTATTGACAATCGGAAATGCATTGATGTCGATTGCAATTCTGAAAGCCTACTTCATTCTGCCGGTTGGGATAGGTCAATTGCATGTTAATATAACCCGAAATCAGCGCGGAGGTAACAATGCGCTTCGTTGAAAGGTGGGAGGTAGCCTCTTTTTTCGGTTGTCATCTTTTTCTTTTTTTTAATGTGGTTTCTATTTAGTAAAAGAATTCATCCCATAAAGGGAGAAAAAGGAAATTATGACGAGGAAATAAAATAAAAGATTAAAAGGAAATCTGCTACGCATATTTCAATGTATCATGTCTGAACATTATTTCTTGAACGGCCAAGCACCACGTGCTCGTGCAAGTTGAATTATATTTTTATTCATTTTAATTGTTTCATTGAATGAATCACTTTAGTATCTCAAACGATCCAAATAAAACTTTGTCTCGCATTTATTGTTTAAAAAAATATCACATTTCCTACTTATTTCATTTCATATCATCGCGTGCTCAAGATGACATTTTTCTAGGTTTTATTGGCTGTAGTCATTAACTTATTTTTTTAAAATCAAAGTTTTGGTAAATGCATTGCCAACGCGTTATTAAAAGCTGATTTTTTTTTAGATGCTCGTGCATTTAACAAAATTTTTACTTTTCGCCTTTGGATTTTTGTTAACGCCAGAAAACCTCATTTCGAAAACAATATCATGTACTGATATGATAATAATTGATGATTAAAAAAATATTTTAAAGATTTTAGCGACACACACATTTATTTATACACACATATTTTAACGCATTTTTTGGGGGGGCTTTATGTCTGTTCTGTCTGCCTGTAACAAAATAATTCAAAACCTCTTCGAGCTAGAGGGATGAAGAAACTTTACGATGATTGATTTTTTTTTAATTAAAGAAATACTTTTCATTCATCGACTCAATTTCAAATACATTTTTCAAATTGGTAGTGACTGACACTCGATGTTAATACAGTTTTTTTTTTTCAAATATTAATTCAATAATGACATTTTATTCATTTTTATTTGTCAGATTTTTCAAACCAGGTTGTTTAAATACACGTACATATTTAATGTTCAAATATATGAATGAACTTTTCTGATGAAAACCAGTTCCATGACATCATAAATTATTAAAGCCTCTATTGAGCAGTTCATCTCCTAACTTTCAGGGTATCGCAATTTCACTTTTTATTCATCTTGTAATCTAAACAGATATTAAGTGAAATCCTTTTTGGGCTATCAACAACCGCAATTAAATCTTAACGATATTATTGTTATCACGAGAACATGATGTTGTTTTGGCTTGAGGATTTTGAAGATTCAAAATAAGCACGCAACAAATTGAAGATTTATCGCTTTGGGGGCATCAATTTTTCGATTTTAGGGGTATTAGAAAATAATTCAGAAGGTTGTCACATTTGGCGATTTAACGCCAACTAAATTTACAACTTGATTTCCAAATTTTTCATTCTCTGCATTCTTAGTAATTCTCTTAATTAATTAAAGATTTTAACGATTGAAACCGGTTTGAAACAATTAAGAGAATATCAGATTATGCATGCGTCGGTATTTAAAAAAAAACGATGTCCCCCCCCCCCCATCTCAAAATCGGTCGAGCTCCAAATCTTTGTTTCCCCAACTAGAAAAATTTAAAAAAAAATTGAAATAAACCTTGTTATACAAGACAATCATGTACTGTTTTTTAGCTTTACACTACAAATTATTTATATTTTTAGAAATGCAATTACTCGAAATATTGAAATTGATTACTAGCATTTGAAAGTATTAAGTTATCTGGGCGATAATTCTATCATTTTAATTATTTATTACTCGAAGTATTGAAACTGATTAACAGCATTTAAATGTATTATGCCATTTTGGTGATAATTCTATCATTGAGATTATTTTAGAACAAAATTTGATGAAAATTCTGTGGCGAGATTGATTTGTTTAATATAGCTGAATTTACCTTTATTTAACAATAAAATTCTAGAAAAAATTTCGAAACTTTCATGAAAACTGTATTTGAAATTTTCTTTTATATTTCAAATCGGCAGATTACTTTTTTTATTTTGCAATCTTCTCTTTTTTTATTAATTATCAACCCATTGTTTTCGATTTATTTCAAGTGTACACGTTTCAAAAAGTTATTAAAAGAATTGTATATACTAGAAATTCATCGAAAGATGCGAGGGATACACTTGTTTATTTTTTCGTCTTCCCGCCGCGCTGCTTTAAATTTGTTTTTAATCGCTTCAAAATGTGGAGCGAAGACATTCTGACCTTAATAGCGTTCCTTCGTCATTATTGAATTGCTTTTTAATTTATTTTTCATTACCGTTTCCATCTTATTTTTAGAATTTTCCCTGGAAACAATGCCTTTAAATAGACAAGAAAAAAATACAAAATAATTATTACAAATTTAATGTTTAACGATATGAAAAATGAAATAGCAAAACCTTAATGAAAAAAATGCAATGAGCTATTATTAGGATCATAGAAAATTAATTCCGAATTATAAGATGATTTTTCCCTTTTTCGTATATGGAGTATAGAGGAAATAATATTATCTGAAAAAAAAAATCAAAGTTTCGAGATTTTTACGAATCTTACTTTTCACACACCTAGTTTTTAAAAAACTTTGGCATTATGTTTGCTTGTGTCTAGGAACAAGGTAACTCCGAAACGCTTTGAACTAGGTTGATGAATTTTGATATACAAACTTTATTTGGCGATTTTTAATAACATTTTGAACGGAATCCTTTCACAGGAAGTATGTCTATTTTAAATTCGATTAGAATGTGATCTCGATGGCTCCAAAACTATAAAACTTGGTTGGCAGGCTTAACATCAAACAAATAGACTCATCAAATGTGAAACTTAAATCTGTTGTTGTTACTTATGGCACTTGCCATGGACAAGCCCCGCTGATACATCAGCAGACTTTAAGCCAGATATATATTGTTTTACAAGTAGCGCCATCTAGAGTACGACTTAGCTACACACACGTCACAACCCTTTTTAGGGGGCGGACTACATTCATGCAAATTCATTCATTTGTTAAGTGTTATGTGCTTCGTGTTATGTAAATAGTTATTAATAACACAATTTCAAGAACATAACATTTCCTTCATTTTTATAGGATTTATTTGACAACTGCAGACTCCAAACTTTAGCAACTACACAAGCGACGCCAGATTTGAATCTGAGTGCAAAACATTTTTTACAAGCAGTTAAGTTATCGAACAGTTAAGATATTAAAACCTTGCGTTAACAGAAAATATATTAAAAAGAAAATACAGAAAAAACATGTTTAACCTTAGAATATTTGCTCTAAAAATTAATAATTATTATTTCGATAAATATTATAAGGAATTTACAATTTTCTAATTATTATATTAATATTATTAAAATTGCTAGATCATAAAATATTATTCGACTAGTAAAGCCGTCTAGTGTCAGGAAAATTATCATGCCGTTACACATTCATCTCAGATCGTAATTTAGACCTGGAACAGAGAACGATCACCTCTGACCCAGTACCCCGAGTGATATTAATCTCGATATGGAGGACTTTGCGACCACGACAGATTTAACGCTCGCAAGCCACCACACACACGGAGCGTCTTCAGCCGGCGAGGTTTGAACTCGCATCCTAAAAAATACGAGTCTACCAACGCTCTACCAAACCAGGCTATCCCGGCCTCCTCATTTAAATCTGTCAAAGAGTGAGTTGTCTGTCAGTCTATACACGTAAGTCGACGTCCTGGCTCAGGAGTAGCGCGGATTCCTCCGCGATGGAATCCTGGAATCGAGTCCCGATTGCATATAAACTAACCTTACATTGACAGGAACCATACAAAAATTTAAGCCTGCTGATTGGTTGGACTCATCCTACGTCAGGACCTGTGATGTCAACTGATATATCTGTGTACTAATAGCGATCCTTTGTTCTTTTTTTGACATAACTACTTAATACATATTATTTTTTGATTCTTTTTCAAATGTCTGTGTTTTCTGAGACTAAACTTCCAACTTCATTTTGTAGTGAAGTTGAGTCATATGCACAGAATATGATTACTGTTCGCAGCGGTGTGAAAAATTTAGAATTTTTAAGAGACAAAATAATAAAATAATAAATTCCCATTTTTCTAACAATAAATATTTTTTCATTGAAGATTTAAAATAAGTTGTATAATTTTTCCAATATTTATTTTTCAGGAAAATTAAGCATTTAAAAACTTATCTTATTTTCAATTGAAAAAAATCTGGTGCCAATTTTTTTAGGCCATTCCTTTTTCTCAAATACGGAAGTTGAAAGGGAAGCCAACTTTCATTTACCAAAATTTTTTATTTTCATTCGGAAAAATTTCAAGGATTTTTAAGTGAATTCTTGTTCTTTTTCTTTCTGAAATAAACTTTTTACAAGGAATTTTTTTTGAAACCAAAATTGCTACATAAACGTTAATTTGGGGCAAATATTATAAATTCTGTTGTGTTTTTTACAGATATATCTCAAGAATATAGAGCAGATAGAAAGCAGCAGAATTTGAAGCTTATAACAGCTGGCTATTCAAATTTTTTGATTTGAATGTGTGTGTTTTTTAATTCACGCAAAAAAAAAAAAAAAATTGAGTTCGCTAATTTTCATAATAGAGGGCGCCATGATGTAATTTTAATTCGTTTCCAAAAGATGGTTAATTATAAAGGTTTATCAGTGAATAAAATAAATGATACAAAGAAACATATTTTAATTGATGCAGAGGAATTTTTTGTTCACAATCTCTTGTATGAATTGACGAACACGAATTCCAATTCGTGTTCGTCAATTTTCCGAATTTCGCTGTCCATTTGTAGCATTCTTCAAAAATTTTCACATCACTGCGTCAAAAGATTTGGTTTGGAGTAAATGATTCCACTTCATTATAAAATGGCCGGAAGATTTGTCTCCAAAAACAGAGACATTTCATAAAGATCGAGAAAAAGAAACTGTATGAATTTTTTATGTCTAAGACCAGAGAAACACTGCGCTAATCCTTAAAATCACATTTCATGACGTAGGATGAGTCCAACCAATCAGCGGGCTTAAATTTTTGTATGGTTCCTATCAATGTAAGGTTAGTTTACATGCGTCCCGGTTAGGGCATTATTGTTCTTCTGTGTGCTACCTGTGAGATGTGCGAATGTGCCCTCCTTTAAAAAGGGGCTGTGCAAGCGAATGTGATGCGTGAGTAGCTAAGACTCACTTGAATCAAGAGACGCTCCCTCGGCTTAAAATCGCTGACTTCATAAGCGAGCTTGTCCATGGCAAGTACGATTTGAAATAACTATAAATAAAGAAAAAAAGATTAAAATGAAATCTGCTACGCATATTTCAATGCATCATGTCAGAACATGATTTCTTGAACGGCCAAGCACCGCGTGCTCGTTCAAGTTAAACTATATTTTTATTCATTTGAATTGTTTCATCGAATGAGTCACTTTAGTATAGCAAACGATACAAATAACTTTGTCTCGGATTTATTGTTTTTAAAAAATATCACATTTCTTATTTATTTCATTTCATGTAATCATGCGCTCAAAATGACATTTTTCTAGGTTTTATTTGCTGTAGTCATTAACTTATTTTTTTAAAAAATCAGAGCTTTTGTAAATGCGATGGCAACGCGTCATTAAAAGCTGATTTTTTGACATGCTCGGGCATTTTCAAATTTCCATTTTTCGCCAACAGATTTTTGTCTACCTAATTCCCAAAATAACATCATGTTCTGACACGATAATAAAAACTGACTTATCAACAAAAAGTTCTTGAGTATCAGATTTTCGGAAGGCAATGGTGTTTTTGCCAGGAAAAAAAAATAACAATTCCGAAAATTCTTCGGGAAATATAAAAATTCACATATTTGCCATTTGAAAGGAATAATAATAACAACAACATACACGTAAATGCAATAAATCATAAATATAATTATTGAAACCAATGAAATTTGATATGTGATTTTGCGACAACTGGGGTTCAGAGTCAAATTTTGATCTCTCGATGGGCAGAAAGGTGTCCAAAAGCCTATTAATTCAGGAAAAAGGATAGATTCACGTCAAAGATCAATATTTTATAACAAATACTAGCTAATGTCATGCAATATTTACAAGAACTTACCAAAGGTCACGATTTTATGTGGATAATGGGGGAGATAAGACCACAACTGAACTTATGCGAGAATGATTTGGGAGACCACTCAAGCTGGTTACACTTATAATATAGATTGAAATTTTAAATGCAACTAAGACAAATGGAATTGAGTCGGGGATATTCCAGGTCAAATCGTGATAAGAGAGAGGCTAAGTATTCGGTAATTACTCAATTTGCACAAAATAGTGAGTGATATCTCCTTGGCGGTTTTTTGATATTCTGAATGTTGAGCAATATGATAAATCCAATGCAATCCAATATTTGAATAATGTATTGTATATATCTTATTGGCTGAATATATCCTACCAATATTGCTTCTAGAACAGTGAAGTGATTACTGATTATCTGTTTCCCGCAACAGATTTTGAATTGGGTGAGTAGCAAAGTTCTACCAACTTTTGGATTTCCAAATTTCAAATGGAATCGACATCACATGTGGCAATGTAATGACGAAAATCGTCGGCCAATTAAACGTGTGGAGGCATCAGATATAAATGCATCGTGTTTCAAAATGTTAATCATTTCAGAAACAATCTCAGAAGGTGTAAAGTAACAATCGCGAATGAGCACATAAAACATTGTTTGTTATAATAATTCGATAAAATTAGTATGGCCATATCAGCATATAGTAATGTTTGTCAGGTTTATGTCGAGGATGTAGTAGTCAAAAGCACACGTTACCGATGGTTCGGTAAATTTAGAGACAGAGACAGAAGTTGCCAAGATCAGGCTGGAAGTGGACGGCCGTTACACGTTTGAGAAGACGATATTGGCGAAGTCATAAAGAACAACTCGAAGCCAACCATGCAAGTATTAGCGAAGGCCTTTAATGTGCACCGGAAAATGATCCAGAGACAGATGATTAAGTTGGGTTTTATGAGAAACCTGCATCATTGGGTTCCATATAATTAAAAGAGCTAATTATCGGGGTGACTGAATCGCATACTGTGTTTCCTTGCTTTCCCGGTACAAAATAGTTCTATTCCTGACACGAATTGTGACAGGAGATGAGAAGTGGGTTATTTACTGTAGTGTAAATTGTCATAGGACTGTGTTTCCTACTTCTGACCCTCCTGCATCGACATCGAAAACTGAGCTTCCTTCCAAGAACGTGGTATTGAGTGTGTGGTGGAAATAATTCACTGGAAGGTCCTCCCACTCAACCAAACCATCAATATTGTCTTATACTATCTCATTTAGACAGGTAGCATTCATATCTGGTTACAGAAAGTCCAGGTCTCAACAATCGTTGTGGTGTTTTCCTTCTTCATGATAATACCTGATTGCATGCTGCAGTCATCACTCGACAAAAGTTACTGGACTTTGATTGGGAGGCCTTACCCCACCTTCCCTATTCTCGTGATTTTGGGCCACCTAAATATCACTTATTTCGTGTGCTAAGCAATTTCCTCAGGCAAAAAACGTTTGATGATTTTGATACTGCGAAAACGGCCATCTAAGACTCTTCTGACGCGAACACCCATAATTCTCAAAACTGAAAAGATTGGAAGAGGCAAAGGGGACTATGCACAATAATAGGTTCTGTTCTTTTTGCTTTTATTTTCTCTTCTTTTCCAGGTAGCACATCCTGTGACATAATATTGTACAATATTGTGCGATATTATATGATATTAAACAATATTATACAATATTAAACAATATTTCTGGGGTTATGGATAATAAAAACGGGTAGAACTTTTACCCTCCCCCAGTATGAAAAAGCATCATGTAGCCTTTAAGAAATGCCGTGCTGCTAAGATGTGCTAGGTAGAACTCCCATCTTCTCATTATGTTACTTTCTGAATTTAATGAAATTCTGATGCACAGTTCTTGCTGCAATCATTTCAAAACAAAATTAATTATGGACTTCTTGAGTTTGGCAAAATTGAAACAAAATTCATTAATCCGTGAGAAAAAAAATTATAAAAAAATATTTAGTTAAAAATAATAGAACATTAAAAATAAAAAAGAAGAAAATAAATCCGACAAATCACTTCCTTCCTTCTGGTGGGGGCATTCATCTCCCCTATATTTCACCCGATGCTGTTTGGCGTTCAGAGATCGTTGATTACGCCAAGTGCCCTTTCAACATCGCCAACAATAGCCAATTATAACAGATATTTGGCTATTGTTGGCGATGATTCAGAGTGCCGGCGAAAATTCAGAGTGCCAAATTGACTTGCATATTTGAGTCATAAAAGTAATTTCTGTCTTCATAATAAATATGATTACTTTGAATCTGATATTTTAGAAGCTTTTATCAGTTATAAGTAAACAGTCTTCAGGAATCTATTTCTGATGTGGCTTAATCTCTTCCAGATGATCCCGAAACGATTTCCCTCGATAACCAGCTGAATGCGTCAGATCCCGAGGAAACCAGCTGCGAGTCCCTCTCGGATACTTCTCAGGAAATGGTTGTCCCAAAGAAGGCACACAAGGAAACGAAAGAATCCGTTTGCCAAGGCCAAGGTAAGCATCAAAATAAAATGTTAGTATTGTAGAACATGAATATATATATATATATATATATATATATATATATATATATAAAGAGAGAGAGAGAGAGAGAGAGAGAAAGAAAGAGATTAAACTTATAGTGGATGACACTTGATGTTAGTAAAGTTTTTTTTAAATATTAATTCATTAATTTGAATAACTTTTATTAATTAATTAAAAACTACCTTTCGCGTCAAAACTCTTCATTTCCCTGCTCCCAAATGAGTAAGGCCAGTTTTTTCCCCACGCTAATGAGGTTAGGTTTAACATGTTTCCAACCGATTATTTCAAACGATTCTGTTTATTCCTTCAGTGTTTGATGTATTTAAAACTAAACATTGTTAATTCATAGATTTTTCGTATTCATTTTGAAGTACTTTTCAATTGAAATAAAACAGAATAAAGGAAATTAAAATATTCTAATCTGTATTGCATTTCCCCAAAAGGAATTGAAAATTTCCGCATACGAAGTGTATTCTGGTTTATTGTCAAAGGGTATGGATTCGATTTGTTTTGCCCGGACATAATTTTTTTGATTAATTGTTTATATTTTGTAGTTGTAATTGACTTAAAATTTTTCTTTATATTACTTGCCTTGAAAATGAATTCATTACAATGATTTTTAAGAAATCGTTTTTATAAGTGTATTAGGAGTAAGAAATTATAATTTTTTTTGTTATTTCTAAAAATTTTAATTATAATTCTGTATTATAAATATTATAGAAAGGTTGATACCCATTTTCTCTTTTGAGTTCACCTCCAAATGGCGCTACTGATATAAAACTAAAATTTAACCAAAATGTTGAAAATAATGAGTAATTACAGTACTGATGGAGCGTGAAAATCTTAAAACACTAAAAGACATCATGTAAAAATATTGACTGGTTTTCCATCAACTACTTAAAAGCTTTAAAGTTTTTTTTTTTTTTTCATTTTTTGTGGAAGGAGAATTTAGAGGAATATTGAGAACTTTGAGAGGAATTTCTTTAAGTGGGGGTTTGTTCCTGTTTTAGGTACTGAATTTGAAAAACTATATATATCAAGATTAAAAAGTGTATGCATATCAAGCTTCAAGAGCAAAACGCTAATTAAAATAAAACTCAGCCTTTAGTTCGCGAATAAAGGTATGTTTTATAAAGGCTTTTTACTATCATGTGAGAACATGAGACTGTTTTCGTTAGGGGATTTTGAATAATTGAAGGCAACGCACAATTGTAGCTCAAAATCACGTAGGCAATGCATAAAGCATAAATAAGAAACATCATCATCTTTATATCTCTCATATTTTTAACCAGATTTTATCAGTATTACATTATTATTGTATGTGCCTCTTTGAAAGAGGATTGCTTTATTATTACGTATGTTTCTTTGACAGATGCTTTTTTAAAAGGTTTACGCAGAACTACGATATCATAGCTGTTATTTCATCTCAAAATCGGTCGATCTCCAAAACTTTGTTAGCCATCTAGAAAAATTGGAAAGGAAAGTTAAAAAATTCTCTCTCTCTCTGTGTATATATATATATATATATATATATATATATATATATATATATATATATATATATATAATTTGAGATCGTAGATTTCTTTTTCTTTTCATTATTAAATTCATTTTCACATACTTTAATTTGTGTCTGTTGGTTTGTAAATTCGTAAAGAGGAACTTTTGCAATAAATTTTCCCGTGTATCTCCGATTAACTAGAATCTTGAAATTATAGTCAACTGCACGTTCTCGAAAACAATAAACGATTTCAAGGTTTTAAGAATTCTTTTGCTTATTAATCGATTAAATACACAATTTAATTTTCAATTAGTTAAGTTTTGGTACCACATTGGTGGCACTACCTGGTGGTGAATTTCAGAAAAAAGAGATCTTTAAGATTCCATAATCCGTAAATAAATAAATAATAAACAAAAGACAGAGTATTTAATAAAAATTAAATAAAAATTATTTCTTTTTAATGTTAATAAAAGTTCATTTATTAATTATTTCTATAATTAAACTTAAAATAATGAATGAATGTCTATACTAGAATTGCTCATTATTTTACAAGGCAGTATTGGAAATGTAACTGAAATTTCTGAAACGGTTGAAAGTGAGAAGTGATGGCACAGGATCATTTGAACAAAATATGCTAAAAGCATTGTTCTGAATCGGTGTATGAGTAAGTAAAAGACAGGTGTCTCCATAAAGTTAGCAATGCACAAATCTCTTGTCATTCGATTATTTGAATTTAAATAGGTTCGTTCTTATGAGGACAGTATTACTTCGAGAAATTTGCATTGTGAGATTAGTATTATTTTTATATATACACCTGTATTAGTAATCTAAAATGATTAAATGATTGTAAAAATAGAGCGACATAAAATGAACCTTTATCTTAAATCCTTTATTTTTTAATAAAAATATAAATTTCCATTGTAAAATATAGTTATGGAAAAATATATAGGGAATTTCATTTTAATTTCTTCTAGTTATATTAACCTTTTGTATGGCGTGATCATTTTATGTTCGCAGGTCCGGATAAAGCTCTATAGGAGACCTACAACATGAGTAAAACATGAGTAAACATGAGTAATCTAATAATGAGATTTTGATTGGAATTTCTTTGACAAGTTTAGTCTTAGGAAAGGGATAATCAAGGTATTTTAAAAGAATGTTTCAAACATTAAGGATTTTTGTCCCTTCAGTGATATCCCTCTGATTTCAGTAGTTTTATAAAGCTATTCTAAGATGCTCTGTTAAATTAATTTAATAATAAAGTAGGAATTGGATCAGGAAATAAGACAACATTTTAGAATGATGTTAATATGGGCTAAATTAAGATAAAACTTATGGAATGAATTAATATTTAAATCGTATTTTAAAATATGATTACATATATATATATATATTAATCAGGATTATATATACATAATATTTTCTCATTTGTTTTCAGGTTATGATTCAGAGAAGAATACCTCTCAAGATATTCGATCCCCTTATGAGAACAACTCTCAAGCAGACAAGAATAAAGCAAACTCAACTGTGGACGATGACTGTTCTTGGGAGTATCAAGAAATCGAATTTGAACCAGAAGATTCTGGAACATTTCAGGAACACGAAAGCTTCGAAGATCCTTTCCTTAGACCCATGAAAAATGGGCACGAAAACTCTGTAGCAATAAAAGTGCAATCCGATGCTGACTATGGCATATACCAGCAAGTATCCAAACAAACCAACCCATCACATTTCACCAGTTTCGCTGAAACTGTGAATGCACAAATGTTCTCAAACGCCGAATGCTATAATAATGATGTTATATTTTCATCATGTTATGCAGACAGTGAAAAAGCCCCTCAGGACAGCTTTAATAATAACAAAAAAGTTATAACTGTACAGTTTGTTTCACGGAGGGAAAAAGAACCCCAACATTTTGTGAAAGTCCAGAAATCTGCACACACTCAAGTGGAAAAACCTCTGGAAAAGAATGACAACAGTTCTTTTTTCAATCTCACCACTTGGGAAGAAGCTCATTACAAATCTGATGATGATCGTCCCGAGAGAATATGCAGTCCTTCTTCTAATATATCTTTGATCAAAGAATGGAGGTCATTGGAAGATATTTGCGATCATAAAAAGCGACATTCACCCGAAGAAACAAAGAGTAAATCCGAAAGGGAGCGAAGATACAGTGAATATCAAAATGCGCCATTTCCGATGAAAGAAAATCATATTTACAACTCTGTTGATGTTCTTCATAATGTAGAATGCCAAGAATCGACTGAAAATGGATTTAACCATCCAAAATCAAATGAAAATCGTTTTAAAAGAACAGAAGTTAAAGTTAAAAGTGATAGCAAAACCCAAAAAAACAAAACTGCTGATAATCGGTTTTCAGTAAATGGAATAAAAGAGAATGACGTTAAATATGAAAATTCTAAAATCTCAACAAAGCGGGAAAATAATACTTATTCGAATGGTAATATCTATGAATCAAGCGAACACCAAACAGAAAGGTATGAAAAAGATAATAAGACTTCTCTGCGTGTCTATGAAAATGCCGCTGGCACTGAAATATCTAAGCCTGAAGAAAAACAAGAGTTTTCAAATTGTGACTCGTCTTTATCTAATAATAGTAAACAGGGAAAATCCGATGCACAAAGGAATTCTTATAAAGACATAAAAAATATTGGATGCGAGGATAATAACTCTAACCGTAACACAATCCATGAAAAGGGTGCATCTTTGGAATACGATTCTTTCGAATTTCTAGACAAAGATTACGCTGGATATGAATCACATGAAAGTGACTTATCCTCAGATTCAGAACTAAATAGATCTCGAAAGAAAAATTTGAAAAATCATAAAGAAAGCGAGAATCGACATATAAATCAGAGCTCTGAAAAGAAATCGAATATGAGTGATGATATCAAACAGTTTCAAGCTCAAGAAAATGGAAAAATACCTAATAATAACTCACATTCTAAAGATAAAAAGGATAGTAATAATAAAGCTTCGAATAAGAAAAGTTATAAATGTAATGGCGTGATTCCAAATTCAAAGGAAGTGTCTTCAAACAAATATTCGAATTCTCACGATGAGAGAAAGGAAGAAAAAATCTCAAATAATTCTTATTCCGATTCTCAAAAATCAGAAAAAAAGATTTCAAGAATGGAAAATAATAATTCTGTAAATGAATATGCTAATATCAGCCCAGTACAAGTGTCTTCTCAAGCCCAGCGTAATGGAGCGCAAAATTCTTCAGAAATCAATAAGAAATGCAAATCAGCACAATCCGTTTATTTTTCTGACATCGAAGATGAATCTCCAGATGATAAAAAGAAAAGTTCCAGACAAAGAAGAAACACTTTTGATACCCTTCATAATGAATTAGCCATTAGTTCTCCGTCTCTGATTGCTGCAGAAATTAAACAAAACAATCGGAATACAAATAAATTATCTCCTGAAAGCAACAATGTGAAGACCAAATCAAAAAGTTGCCAGGATATTTCACGAACTGAACATCTTTCTGCCTATCAGGAAGAACCTAAGAGAGAAACAAAATCCAATGGCACTGGGCCACAAAAGAATTCTAATTCGTATAATTCTTCAACAATACAATTTCAAGAATTCGAATCGGAGGCTGATATACCTCTTTGTGCAAAATTAGTCTCTAAGCAAAATGGGAAACGATTTACTCCATCCATATCATCTTCATCGAACAGGAATCCAAGCCCTTGTTCGGAATCATCGCATGTTTACGAAGATATGTTTAAAGAAACCACATCATGCCCATCGGATTCTGAAACGTCAAGCTGGACCGTTATGAAACCGAGTAACAGTTACTACGTTAATGGCCGGTCGTCTTCTATGAATGATTTGGACTATTCAGATTCCTGTTCCATGTCTGTTAAATGTGACTATGCATCGAGTTCGGAGCAAAGTACTTTGCAAAGTCGCCAATCAAGCGTCACCAGTTCCAGCTTCTACGTAAACTTAAGAGACTACGACTCCCACATGTTAGAACCAAGCCTCAGTCGCAAGCGAAGAGAACATAAAAAGACTACAAAGAATGGGAATATGGGGAAACTACCAAACAGCAATCCTCCCACACCCGAATCTTTGAGGCATCTTTTTACTTCACCCCTGAATTCCATTCATTCGCCACCAAACAGAACTTCCAGATTGATAAATAAGCTACCACAAGAACCAGAATCCCATTATTATTCCACAGCAGCAGCTGCAAGTTCCGCTTTCAAACACGGATTCGATCCAACCCCACCAAAACCGAAGAAAACCGAACGCAGCTCTTCCATCAAGATAAAAGACATCGCCCACGGGATTATTCTGACTTTCAAAAGATTCCAGAATCACTCCAAGACCACTCACGTGTCTCCCACTCATTACGTTGATGTTAGTCACTTGGCAGATCCCGGTACGAAGGCAAATGGTACCGAGTCTTCGAAATCCAAATCCAAGAAAGAACAGAAAGAGATCGCGAGGAGGCTGGAGGAGAAGAGGCGTTGGGCATTTTCTTCCGAGAATCTGAGAACCGACAGCGATTCCGGTTGCCAGTTGACCGCTTCGGATGCTCAGAGACAGAAAGCCAGAAGATCTTCCAGTGATTTGGTTGGGAAGAAACCTGGTGCCGAAGTGGTGAATGCAGACGTCACTCGAAATGGGGGAGCAAGTGAAAAGAAAAAAACCAAAAATGGAAAGAAAAGTTCGAATGCAAAGGAGAAAGGAAGTAAGTGAAATCGAAATATTATTTATAATATAATTTTATTTACTTTACAAGTCCATGTGATCACCGACTTGACAAATTTCAGCTTAACCATTTCATAAAATTTATTATTTTACGCCTTTTTATATTCAATCTGAATTGGTTGTCGGATTTCCCATGTTTTTAGGAATGTAAAAGTTGTTGCACTGACACTTAAACTGATGCTTAAGCAATTCTTCTGCTTTGGTTCCAATTTCGCGCTTATACAAGGAGTATAAAAAAGTTAAAGTCAATTCCTAGTTAGGTCAATAAGGAAAGATTTTATTGTAGTTGCTTTTTACTAAATAATTAATATAAATAATTTGCCAAGAAATTGTTGATTTTCGCAAGAATCAAACTTGCATTTTTCACCTTCGCGTGAAATTTACCGAAATCCTCACATTTTACCGATTGAGCTACTGTCGGTTGATCTCAATTTTCATTACAAACTGCTGAAATAGTATTTAAAATAAAATAAAATAAAATAATGCGTTAATAGTGAAAAAAACTGTATTAACATCAAGTGTCATCCTCTACAAGTTTAAAAATATGTATTTGAACTTGAGTAAATGAATAAAATGTATTTCATTAACGATTGATAATTTGAACAAGATATTAAATAGGGAGAGTGTGAACTAATAGTAGGAATTGAAACTAAGTAACCTGCAACATTTATTACATATGCCAACTCGAAATTATATACATTTACAATATATTATAGTCAAAACCAATTGGGGTAACGCAAATGCATCCTTTTTCTAATTAGTTATTTTAATTAATTTTATTCAATTATTTTTATTTTTATTAATTTTTTCTAATTAGTTATTTTTAAAGACAATTTTTCCACTGAAAGAAACAAGTTTTCAAACAATTAAAACAATTAATGTAAAAAATTTTTTAAGCAATCAATTCCTACGTATACTTACTTTTACTTACTTTTCACTAACAACTTTGGATAATTTTATTTTAGTTAATTTTTATTAATTAATTACAATTAATATAAATATCTATATGCATATGACAGAAACACAATATTAAGTGGTCATTTTCACACTGCGTATGTTTAAATTCTCAGCTCCAATTGGGGCAACGCAAATACACGAATTTTCTACGCCAGTTGGAGCAACGCAATAGAAATTTTTAGTTTACTTTATTCTGTTTTTTTTATTCAAAAGTACTTCAGAATGAACTTGAAAAATCGATTCAGTAACAATGTTTAATTTTAAATGCATCAAACATCAAGAAAATAAACAGAATCGTTTGAAAAAATTGATCGAAAACACGTTAAGCCTAATCTCATTGGGGGGGGGGGGACAAACTGAATTCTTACTCAGTTGACGATGGGGAAATGAAGATTTTTGGCGAGAAAGTTGATTTTTAGTTAATATAAAATTAACCAAATTATTGAATTAATATTTGAAAACACTGTATTAACGTCAAGTACCATCCTCCCCAAGTTTTAAAAAATGTACTTGAATATGATTGGATAAATTAGTTTAAATATATGAATATCCTTCTTAGAAGTCTATAACTTGATCCGAATGTTTTTAGTGTCATAAATTATAAAAGGAAACAGAAATTGGCGAAATCAGTCGGGTGACTGGGGATAGGAGGCTGATTTTTCTTCTTATTATTAGTTTAAATACATAGTAATACATTTAGATTAAGTCTCTAATTTGATGTGAATATTTTTAAAGTCTGAAATTTTAAAATTCCCCTTTTTTTTAATTTTTCAACAGAAAAATCACGAAGCAAGTCTCTAGAGCCACGCACAGTTCCAACTGTTACCCGCAAAGTTCAACAAATGGCCGACGGGACTCTTTATTTAGTCACAACCGTATCCGGGGATACTGCTCTACCAGGCGTATATTCAGATTCCCCGGATACGTCAAGCGAGCTTAGCAGTCACAGACCCGTCAAACTGACCGGCGAATCGAATTGTTGACCAACGGAACATTGACAGACATGCTTACATTGGTCATGTCGACAGCAAGCAGACGACACGAGAAAAATAGTTATTGCACTGATCTGCAGTTTTGAAAGAAAGTTGTTAGATGCATCGTGGGTAATATCCACATGAACAGTTTGAAAGTACTAACATATCTTTTCCAAAAACGGTATCTGAAAATGAAATGTAAATGTAAATAGATATTTTTTAAAATAAGATCTTTCGAATGTTTTTTTTTCAGCGAGATTTTCATAGTCTCTGGAATTTTCAGAGCTATATATTTTTGTGATAATGAACTTTTTTCGAATTCTTTAGATATTTTTTGTATGAACTTTTGATATTCGTAGTTTTTAAAAACACGAATTGATAAACACGACTTTAAAATGTTAAATTATTTTTAAAATGTACATTTAAAAATTGAAGTCGATACTTTTTTTCTTAAGAAATAAATGATGAGAATTAAATTTTCATGCTATCAATATTGATATGAATACAATAAAAAAAAGGGACGAAATTCAAAACATTCGAATTTTTTTAGTAATCACATGACCCCAAAGATTAAATACATGTGTTATTATTATCTGTTTAATTTAATGATTAACTTTGTTGTACAAAATGTAAAATACGTTAATAATAATTCATTTAATACTGATATATGTTTTATAGAATAGCATATCAGCACTTTGTTTAAAACTTTTATTATTTTATAAGGCACTTAGCATAATTTTCTAAATGTAACAGTATATATTTTATGAATTTAGAATATTTTTAAAGATTTATAATGATATATCATTTGTATTTGTTGGATTTTGAAAGATTTTTAGAATTTTGTTGAAATGATATTTTTATATCGCTTTAAGTTTTTATAGCAAATAAAATTCTGTAACATAAAGAGTAAAGCACTATTTAGAAAGAATTGCTTTTTTAAGTGTATTCAAATTACAGCTCTAAACCAAAGTATTGTAAAATTTTGAAACCGTAATCTGTTTCAACAGTTATTACCCAATTCACATCAATCTTTATATGTATTTTGTAACATATTGATATGAATATTTATGTGCACCTATTAAAAATAAAGGTCCGTCCATAAAATGGTTTATGGCTATTTTTATACACAAAGAAAGCACCTTTTTGCTTATGATCTATAGTTGTTTTAACGCCTTGAAAATTGCACTTTTAAACACTTTAAGCTAGTTAAAAGAGAGAATACAAGAATTTCAAAAAAGATTAAAGTTTCTTCATAATTATATCCATATGTGTGCATAACCACCCCCCAACGAGGGGGGCACCTCGAAATTAAGATGAGATGCTTCAGGCCATGTTGGTTTGATCTTGCCACCCCGGAGGATACATTAATAGGTGGGAGCTATGCTCCTCCCATCGATGACAGGACGTACTTCCTACGGGAAGGGTTGTACCGTGGCCGGTGAGGGCTTTTAGTACTTAACCACAGTTCCCGATAGATTTTCTGTTGCGGCAGACCGGTCATTCAGCCCTAGTGGCTTAGATCCGTGTGCCTTTGAGGCGGGTCGGAGAGTCTAGTATGACTATCCATATATGTGCCTCTACACCAGGGATTAATGTAAAGCCATATGTATAACATTATAATGCCAATAAAAAACCGAATTGCTATGAAAAGATTTAAACTGGCAACTCTGCTCGTTTCAATTGCAAAATATCGCGCTTAAATATCAGTTATATTTATAGAACTTTTTTTTTATTTTATTCTTATTAGCATTTTTTAATTTTTAATTTGATATATAGATATTTAATAAATAATTTTGTATAACATTTTTTTATTTTCTCGTTTACAAAAATGTAAAGTAGTCATGAAAATTCGAAATTTTAAGAAATCGTCTGGTTTCAAATTTCTTGGAATACGAAACATAAATTTTTGACTCTCTGTCTTTCAGATAATTCATAAATGATTTTAGCTAGATGACTAAAATTTAGTATACGAAATTACAACTAAATTTGTAAATTTAATAAAAAGAACTTTGAAAAGAGTACTATTTATAAGAAGCATGTCTTCGGAAGTTCTTTTAGAAGTGAGTTCAATAACTCCAAAGCATAAAAATCTAGGCAAATAAAATTTGGATTAAAATCTAAATACAAATATCAAATTCTAACCGAAATAATAAAATTCGATTTGTTATCTTGTGACTGCAATTATAGTTTCATGCCAAATTTTGATTTCAATTAGCCAGGCAATACATGTACCAGGTAAAAAGGCAATACATATCATTACATATAATCAATATATATATTCTCTATATATATTCAGTAAAAATACTACATTCATCGAAAAGATCTGTATTTCATGAACTACCTCGTAACCATAACAAACCAATTTAGAGCATTCAAGCCCTTATCTAAGCTCAACAATTTTATGCTAAAGAAGGCGGATAAGATCCTTATCGAAGCAAGAAAGATTCAGGGAGACCACTCCCTCTGGTTTTCCTGATAATTATAAAGATCAGAGGTTAGGAAATACAGAATAAAAGAATTTAATCAATCCGCCATAAATTCCATAAATAATGAGGAACATTTTACAGAGATATTATTTTTTTACGGAATTTTCTTTAAGTTTTTACTTACATTAACGTCTCGTTGTAAAACAACACGAAGTCTATTTCGGAACATGCCTCGCAATTTTGAGCAATGGTCATATGACGATACCTGAGCTGGCACCCCTCTCTTCACACCACACCATTGGGAGGACGCTTAGCCCTGACGGATTTAACATGCAACAGACCCCCCCCCCCTTACACGACGATGACGATTATTCGGTGGTATCGGATCTCGAACCCGAAGCCCTAATGAGGTGAGACCTCACCACCAGGCCACCACTGCCCTATTTTTGTATGGGAGAAAAACTCAGAAAAGATTTTTTTATAAGATTTTTTTTTAAAAGTGAAATCTAATTCTTTTTTATACATGTCATTTTATTATAAGGAGTATAAAACCTAACAATCCGATATATTTAATTCATACTCTGAACATTTTTTTAGCCTATAAAAGACAGAGCATTTGAGGGATAAATTTTCAGCACAATAAAATCTTCAAT